>ML306348.1:0-46023 GCA_005239505.1 Nicotiana paniculata | reverse complement strand
CCAAGAAGAACCAGGTTCTTCTATTGAGACAACACTCGAAAAATTGGACACCACACAAATCACTCCCCCCCTTGTGTGTTATTGAAGTATAAAACATCATCATTGTTCCTCCTAACAAAATTGTTGACATTCACCAAATTTGTGTCCTAGAGCACTGCTAATCCACCAGATTGTCCCTCAGTTGGAACTTCAATCATATTAGAGAACCCAAACTCGTTCATCAAGCAACCATGGCTAGACATTTTTGTTTATAGGAGGGTGACCATGCATGGGTTGTGAGAGTTAATTAAATCACGAAAATTTCTCCTAAGCTCGTCATTATTACCATCCCTAATGTTCCAAATAATGATTGTTTTAGCACGATTCATAGGGGGTATTGGTGGTTGGTTGTGGCCGTTCATCTGGCTTCCTACAAGGAATGTTGGGGTCCTCCTTAAGCTCGGCACTAGGATCATTGCATTCTTCCATACGTAGGATCCTAGGGTGGATGAATGTCCATGGTACATTTGAAGAGTGAATTTGGGCAGGCTAATATAAGCCTCTTCTCCCGCATCTCCTCGAAGAGATAGATCTTGCCTCGTCTAGGTTTGAAGATTCCACCATCATTTCTCCTATTAAATCTATTGGTTCTTCCATTCCTACCCTCATCGGGTTTCCTGCCTCTTGAGGAATTGGATGCTGAGGGGCTTGATTGTTTCCTAAGTTCGTTGGAAATGAAGCTTACATGTTGTTCTATGTTGGATCCTATGTCATCAACACAGGGTTTAGGACAGTTAGTTCCTGTGATGGAAAGAAGGGGAGGTCCAAACCCATGCCTTGGGGTAGTTATGTGTTCTGGTTGAGTGGAGGAGGAAGATTCCACTAGGCATGCATGTTTTGGATTAGGTTGTTGTTCAAGCCCGGTGCTAAAGGTTGGATTATATCGTTGACCCAAATCCGGTTCATGTAATTGTTCATGGCTAGGTGAAGGCCCTCTGAAATGAGTTGATCAAGGAATTGTGGGTTCTGGATTAATATTATACTCTCTTGCCCATTGAGGTTCAACTGGAGCGACACTGCCCTCCCCATTAACCCCAGTTCCAACCAAGAGGTTGGGTGGTGATCCCAGGGTAAGGGTGGTTGTGCGTAGAATAAAGGAATGTTTGGAAGTTGAGGTGGGAAGGGAGGTAGATTGTTCATCGTGTGAGAGTGGTAATTTCTTAGAACTTGGATTAACTGTATCTTCTCCTAGGGTTTAGAGTGAGTCTCGGCATTTTTATGTGGATATGGGGGTTGGTTTATAGAGTTTGAGGCTTGAGGAGGTGAAATGATTGCTTCAATTTGCATGCAATCTGAGAGGATTTGCGTGCTAGGCTTAATAGGGGATTTTGCATGGATATTGCTTGGCACGTGGCTCAACGCATGGGACAGTTGTGACTTGGTTTTGTTTATTTTGTCCGGTTCTATCAAGGAATGATTTTTTGGTTGGATTGAGATTTGGTCGGTTGGGTTGTGATCACGCCCAACTATGCCTTATAAAAAGGATAACGCAGTCGCTGCAAATACATTCCGGTTAACAAGTCCGGAGTCGAATATCACAGGAAATTAACCTATCAATCACAGCTATTGGACTCACACAAATTCACGTATTCAATCTTCAGAAATATTTAAGTAATAGATTGGATGTTTACTAACTAAATATTACGTAATGAAAATACAATAATTAAGAACTATAGAATAGGTTGTAGACAAGAATTGGAATGATCTAAGGTTCTGATTTCCCCTATTGTCGGAATCCTTTCCACTAGGTTTGCTATAAATTTGCCTAAGTCCTCTCTATCGATCATGAGTACTCTGAATATCATAACTCTTTTTCGATTAATTACAACAATATACTAGACATATTCTCTCGAATTACGCTAGCTAGCCTTAAGTACACCTCACTTAGATCGCACCCAAGATTTCGTTATCCCTAATCCCACCTTTAAACCCTTTGTATTGGTCCCTCATATACGTTAGGAGTGATTGTTGGCCCAAGAAAGGAAATAGTTTTGAAGATTGAAAAAGGAACTCCGAGATGAACCAGGTCCATCACAGGTGACATAGACCAGCAGAGTTAAAGGCACATGAGATGCACATGCATGAGATAAATGTATTATGGTAAAATTGAGATATCTTTTGATCGAAAAGATTGCAAAAACGAAATTGGAGAAGGACTCCTTATTCAATAAGAACAAAATCTAAGATAAGGAAGGATTTAGGAGTTGAGTTTGACTAGAACTCTTCTACCAAGGAAGAGTTGCATTAGGATTCTAGTTAATTCCTTATCTACTAACTCCTATCAATTGCAGATTGTTCTTATTGTATATAGACGCACAAAAATAGAAATTTATCAAGAATTGAGAGCAAAATTCGTGAAGAAATTTTGCAAGCAGTTCGAGCCAAATTGGAGAGTGCGAATCTGGAGCTACTTGAACCAACTAGAAGAACCAGTTCCATCTATTGTCTTTTAGTCTAGTTTATTGTAGTAGATGGTCCAAAATTGTACCTTTTTCAGCTTTCTTAGAAGCAAATTGTACTAGGTACTTGAGTTGTATCATTCAAGTTAGATTTAACTTGACATAGTCACAACAGCCTGTGGCGTGTTGTTATAAGGGTTAGAGTTAATCCTTAGGTTTACGAAAGAGTTTATTTTGTAAATGCTATTGGCTCAGAGTTGTAGTGAAGTGTTTGGAGAAAATCTTACTGAGTAGTAGGTCGTGGTTTTTTCACCTTTTGAGCCGGGTGTTTCCACGTAAAAATATCCGTGTTCTTTACTTCTCTGCATTTATTATTCCGCAACAGCACGAGTTGAAACATAGAAGAACCAGGTCCTTCTATAACGACAGAACTCGAAAATTGGACTCCACACAAATCACCCCCTTATTATGTGGTATTGACGTATAAAACATCAATTGGTATCAGAGCATGTTATCCTTGAAGAGGCTAACACCTTAGGAAAATATCAAGATGAGTGAACCACCTGCGAACTGGGAAGGACAATTAATTGTTAGGCCTCCACTCTTCAATGTCCAGTACTACTCCTGGTGGAAGAATATGATGAAGGATCACTTAATTGGAGAAGACTATGAACTATGAGACATAGTCACTAACGGTCCTTTAGCCACCATGAAGAAGACTGCTGAAGGAGTAGATGTGCCAACGACTAGAGCTGACTGCACCGCTGAGGATTTGAGAAAGTGGGAGAAAAATGCTAAGGCCAAGAAGTGGCTTGTGTGTGGACTCGGTCCAGACGAGTATAGCAGAATTCAAAGTTGTACCACTGCCAAAAATTTGAGAAACTTTGCAAGTGGCTCATGGAGGAACACCTAAAGTGAAGAGGTCAAGAGGAACTCTACTATATTCTCAATATGGGAATTTCACCATGAAGGAAGGAGAGACCATCCAAGAGATGTATACAAGGTTCACTACACTGAACAATGAACTCAAGTCTCTTGGAAGGGTCATTCTTGAAGAAGACAAGGTTGAGAAAATTCTGACAAGGGTCTTGCCAGTCTCTTGGGAAAGCAAAATTTCAGCCGTTCAGGAATCTAAGAACATTGCAACTCTTAAGCTGGATGAGCTGATTGGAAATCTCACTGCATATGAACTTAGAAGGCAGACTATGAAGATGGATGGTCCCAAGAAGGAAAGGAGTTTGGCATTCAGAATCACCGAAGAAGCTGACCTGGAGGAGGATGAAATGACCATGATCACAAAGAACTTCAAGAAGTACCTAATGAGAGCAAAGGTTCCTTCAAGAAGTGGAAGCTACAACAAACCAAGGGTTCCTGAAAAACAATTCAATGAGGGGTGTTACAAGTGTGGCAAGACTGATCACCACATCAAAAACTACCTTCAATGGGAAATTGAATGGAAGAAAGAAAAAGCTGAACGAAGGAACAAGAAGAAGGAACAGGTTCAACCCAAGAAAAATAGAACATCAACAAAGGCAATGATTGCTACTTGGGGGTGAAAGTTCAGATGAGGAGTCAGATTATGAAGATGGAGATGAACAAGCACTTGTGGAAATTGGAGAATCCAATGAGGAATCTGAGGTAAGTATAATTCATCTCAAAGACAAGATTAAATTTTTGTCTAAAGAAAGGCTATCTGAGTTACTCATGGATTTCATTGATGAATCTGAGGATCTAAATAATGAAAAGAAACAACTGTCTAAGGAGTGTGTGATTTTGAAAGCTAAGTGCAAAAATCTGGAACTTAGGGCTAGAGAAAGTGATAGTAAAAATGCTGAGTTAAAGAACCAGGTTCCTGAACTTGACACCACTATCCTAGAGATAAGATCTGAAAATCTAAAACTGAAATTAGGAACAGGTAAAAACAAAGCTGATCACACACAACTCACATTAGAAGAAAACCTAGGAAAAATAAAAGACGAGTTGTACAAAAGAGATGAGAAGATAAGAGTCCTTAAGGAGGATCTAAGCAAGGTCAAGCATGAACTAGATAGAACTAGAAAATGGAACAGGTCCTCTGATGCTTTGACATGGCTACAAGAACATCATAGTAGAAATAGAAGAGGACTTGGCTTTAGGAATCTGCTACCTAAGTGGGATCCTAAAAGCAAGTACCTCACTCTTCCCGAGAACAAGATTTATACTCACTGTGGTAAGACTGGTCACTTTAAGAGTGAATGTAATGCAAAAGAAAAGGCCAGTCAAAAGAACAAAAGTTTTGTTCGAGGGAAGAATTGGCTACCAAGTTGGGCTAAAAAGATTTTAATTCATCCTTTTACTTATAGAAAGGGACCCAAACTAGTTTGGGTTCCTAAGACTAACCCCTGATTTTCTTTTGTAGATTCAAGTGAAAGGTAGTAGCCAAATATGGTACATGGATAGTGGCTGCTCAAAACACATGACTGTCAACAAGGACTAGTTCCTTTCACTTGAGGACCTCAAAGGAGGAAATTTCTCCTTTGGAAATGGAAATAAAGGTGAAATCACCGGGGTTGGTAATGAACAAGATGATGAAGAAATTGGGCTGGTCAGAAACTCAGTCCAAACTAAAGCAACACTAGAGGAAGGAACATGTGATGGAACAGATTCATCCATCCCAGGAAACATGACAGGGGGAATAGAACAAAATAATTCCCAAACTTCGTTGGAACCTGTACCTGAACCCATTCCACAACAACAAAGCAATGAAGGAATATCAAGGAGTAACTAGTTGGTTGTGAAACCATGCATATATCTTTACAAAAGCACTGAGTAGAGAGCATTTTGAAAGGAATAGGTTACTATTAGGGATGATTAAGATCACTTAATTGAACCAGTTCAGAATGTAAATACATTAAAAAATGAAAACAAAGAAAAAAAATTTGGCTAGAAAAGTCTGAAACGGGTGTAAATAATCAGATTAACAATTTCTTAGTCTCATACTGTAAACAGCATACTCTTATGCCATGTTTTGATATGACTTGCTGATCACAAATGAAATTTTTTCTATCTTTGCAAAATTGATGCTTGATCAAGAGGAGTCTGAAATGATGAACCTGGTTCATCGTGCTGGTTCATCTGAAAGGTGAGGTATGTGTTCTACACTCTGCACACTTTGAAATACTAATAATTAAATCATGAGCAGAACTCTGCCAATCCATATGACTTTGAACCAGTTCTTTTTCAACAGGAATCCTCACCAAATTAAAATACCTAGATTCTAGGGAAGCCTTAACCGTCAATTCAAAACTAAAAGTTCATTCAAGACATCCCCTCCCTCACAAAACAATTCCCGAATTTCTGATGACTCAGGTAACATCTGTCCCAAACCTTTTTTCTGAGGTCATCTCTGATGTTGCTAAAAAATTTAGAAAATAGGTTTATACTAGTTGGGTCTGTAATAGATGTGGAGTTGCCGGAAATAATAAGAATAAGTGGTAAAAATTAAAAAAAAAATAAGAGTGAGGGAGTACGGAGTAATGGGAAAGGGAAAAAGGAAAGAAGTGGCTGATTCTTCACCCACACTTGAATCTGTTAGAATGGCTATTTGTGGAGCTGATCCAGAAAAGGAGGAAGAAAGTAGCAAGAACACAGGGGGAAGTGAATCAGGAGAAACCGCTGAAAGGTTAGTAAATTTAGGAAAGCACACAGATGAACCTGGTTCATCTACTGAGGAAACCCTGGCGGATCTGCTGAAAATGTTAGGCGATAAATACAATCCGAAGAAGAAAAGAACTCCTAAAGCTCAAATGTCTGGAAAAACAAGAGAAAGTAAGAAAAGAAAAGCTTCTCCTTCTGAGACTTCTAATATTTCTCTTCCAAGAGGAAGAACTACAAGGAGCAAGGTAAAGTAAAGTTAGGACGAGTTGAAGAGAGCTCTAGAGGAGAGTAAGAAGAAAAGAGTGGGAAAAGGGAAAGAAAAAGTTGTTGAGCCTATTGAGGCTGTTGAAGTGGATGAGATGGACCTGGTCCATCAAAGTGAAAAAGTGGCAGAGGTAGAGGTTCATACCCCTAAACTCAAGAAAGCCAAGACTTCCTCAAAGAAGGCTTCATCCGTTTCTAAATCTGCTGAACCATCCATCTTGGCTAAACGAACTAGGTCTGCAGTTCTTCCGAGCCTTAATTTCCTAGCCTGCCTAGAACTTTCAGTGACCCAGATTTTTGTTTGTTGCTCATGTTTTAATTGTTTTTGTTTCATTCTCTGGATTGTGGCAGAATCATATTCTCTCTATCAATGACATCTGATGCTTTTTGCTCTGATTCAGTATCTTCTTTTTTGATAATTTGAATTCTTAGTTGATTATTGATGATTAATCCATGATTTCATATGCAGTTTCCCAAGTGTCCATGAGTAAGTGTTAAAAATCTGGGATTCACACAATTTTTTTTGCAACTTTTCGATGATGCCAAAAGGGGGAAGATAGGTTGTGCTCTGAACATGTGATATTTATAACCTAATGAACCTGATTCTTTATGATAAATGCTTAATACTATAATATGTGTCACTGTTGGACTAAGATGAAATAGGCCTGAAGCACAAAGTTTGTCATTATCAAAAATGGGGAATTTGTTGGCCCAAGAAAGGAAATAGTTTTGAAGATTGACAAAGGAACTCCGAGATGAACCACGTCCATCACATGTGACATAGACCAGCAGAGTTAAAGGCACATGAGATGCACATGCATGAGATAAATGTATTCTGGTAAAATTGAGATATCTTCTGATCGAAAAGATTGCAAAAACGAAATTGGAGAAGGACTCCTTATTCAATAAGAACAAAATCTAAGATAATGAGGGATTTAGGAGTTGAGTTTGACTAGAACTCTTTCACCAAGGAAGATTAGCATTAGGATTCTATTTAATTCCTTATCTACTAAATCCTATATATATTGCAGAATGTTCTTATTGTAGAGAGACGCACAAAAACAGAAATTTATCAAGAATTGAGAGCAAAATTCGTGAAGAAATTTTGCAAGCAGTTCAAGCCAAATTGGAGAGTGCGAATCTGGAGCTACTTGAACCAGCTAGAAGCACCAGTTCCATCTGTTGTCTTTTAGTCTAGTTTATTGTAGTAGATGGTGTAAAATTGTACCTTTTTCAGCTTTCTTAGAAGCAAATTGTACTAGGTACTTGAATTGTATCATTCAAGTTAGATTTAACTTGACGTAGTCACAACAACATGTGGCGTGTTGTTATAAGCATTAGATTTAATCCTTAGGTTTACAAAAGAGTTTATTTTGTAAATGCTATTGGCTCAGAGTTGTAGCGAAGTGTTTGGAGAAAATCCTACTGACTAGTAGGTCGTGGTTTTTCACCTTTTGAGCCTGTTTTTTCCACGTAAAAATCTCTGTGTTCTTTACTTCTCTGCATTTATTATTTCGCAACAGTACGAGTTGAAACATAGAAGAACCAGGTCCTTCTATAACGACAACACTCGAAAATTGGACTCCACACAAATCACCCCCCTCTTCTGTGGTATTGACGTATAAAACATCAATGATGTTGTTCAATAATTACCTAAATATGCACCCGAGTAATGCACACTAAATAGGAACAGTTAATTGAGGGCCCTTCAATCAATAACAATAAGCTTATAGTTGAAAAAATAGAGAGAATACTATGGCAAATTTATATTAAGGTAACAGAAAAATCATCATTCAACAGGTTCCATCAAAACTCTAGATTATGAGTTTAGCTACTCATACTCATAGTAACAATATCCAAAGTAATTTGCATAATTAAATTATAGAGTAGAGATAAAGGGATGTATAAATCGATGATTCTAACTCCCAAGTAGTGTTCCACGAGCTATTCTTTCCTCTGGTTGCAAAAGTCCTTCAAAATGGCATTGTTTAGGCTATTTATATGTTTGGGGCAAGCCCTAAATGTGTAGGTCAACTCCTAGTCAAGCCTGGAAAAAATTTAAGCCTTCAAAACTCGGACTGGACCTGGCCCTATGCCTGGCGTCGCCAGGCTAACGCCAGCCTCGACCTGGCCTTTGGCTGGCCTCGCCAGGCTTTACCAGGCTAAAGCGTGGTTCAGCATGGCCTTAGGCTGGCATCACCAGGCTAACACCTGGTTGGGCCTGGCCTTTGGCTGGCCTCGCCAGGCTAAAGCCCGGTCGAGCTGGATTTTTCCTGGCCTCTCCTTTTCACCGTTCTTGAGCGCACTTTCGACGTTTAAGTATCCCTTTAGCTCTACTTTCATCTCTAATTGACCTACACATAAAATAGACTCCATTACACTCAAATAAAGTGTAATTTTTCATTAAAGCCTGTAAAATGCAAGGCACATAATGTGCTAAACCATGAATTATAGCCACACATCAATACCCCACACTTAAAGATTTGCTCGTCCTCGAACAATCAAGCTACACTCATGGACACAACCTATTAAGCAATTCCCTTAACTCATTATACGAAGAATCTTTAAATAGTTTAAGCACAAAGGTGTGACATCCTCGCCTCAATAATCGACTCACAAATACCACACTTTATTCACAATTCACAATTCACTTACTTACTCTAACATGGAGGTCAACAACATTACCTTTCCTTTATGAATCATGTGCCCTCACCCAATCAAAGAGCTTAGTTTCACACACCATAAATTTTAATAACGTAGGAACTCAAGATAGGAAAAATTCACTCGCTCTCAGAAATAACATTCATATGCCCCAAATGACGTACAATAAGCTTGGCCTTATTGTAATACTCCACTAATCGAGTTCATTCAGTCTAAGATCAAATAGGACTTTCATTGGTTGTAATGTAGGATGCGGGTCGGGTAGGAGACATTTGTATATAAGTGACTACACCTCACTTAAGAACTTTAATACAACACTTCAACCTTCAAGCCCATACTTATGTCAAACCAAAATTTCACCTTAACTTCGCTATATTTCCCCCCTACTTCTTTAAGCACCAATACATCAAGAGCCACCACCATCAGGAATTATTGTTTTTTTTTTCATACACTACAACTACTATATATATATATATATATATATATATATATATATATGTGTGTGTGTGTGTGTGTGTGTGTGTTTTCTTTCTTTTCTCTTTTTTTTCCTATCCAAATGGCTTTTATTGACACGCTTTTTTCTTCATACGGTGCACCTTTCTCCTCATTTTATTGTTCCACTCAAAATCCAACCCACCATCCCACACTTTAACTTTTCCATAATTCATCATAATTCAAGTGCTCATGAGAGGTGACAAGGTTCAAATATATGGTCGATTCAAACAACATGGTATGACTTGTAATGTGGTTACCAAAGAAACAAGATTATAAGCTCAAAGGGGTTAGCTACATACATAAAATTTAAGTGGATACTCTATATATATCTGGCTTAACAAAAAAATTCCTATATCACTTCTCAGACTGAATAAGACTACTATTTCGCTTTGCACATACACTTGGCAAGTTCTAGACATCAAATGTAATGCAAAAAATACATATAAACCTCACACAGACATGGTACAAACTCATTCAGGATTGGTTTTATCACGACACTCCAATCAAAGCAGTTAAGCAAATTTAAGAATCCACGATTTAAGGTATTTATCCTAGAGTCAAAAATTGAGCCTAAGCGCCACAACTAGAGTACTGACTATTCTCAAGGCATCACAAAACTCAGAGATATTGTTGCGATTACTCCTACTCCTAAAAATTAAAACTACCTATACCCGGTTCAACTAAAAACCCTTGGAAAAGAACTGCGACCCAAAGAAAAATCAAGGGAGAATTACTATACTACCTAAAAAAAATCTTTTCGGTATTTTCTTTAGACTTACTTCCCTCAAGAAAACTGTCTAGGAGATCCATCGTCGAGAAAAGTCCAACATATTTATGCTTTTTTCTTATATTATAATTTCTGCCTTTAAACACTAACAAGGAAAACAACAACAATAATAAAACAAAAACGAATTCTAATATCTACAAGTCCCACCCCACACTTAAATCATGCATTGTCCTCAGTGCATGTGCAATTAGACAAAACAAGAAATAAAAAGAGTAGGGTGCAAGAAAACTCCCCGATCAAGCAGCATCGTTCATCCTCTGACGCTCTCCACTCCTCATCATGTTCGTCCTCCTTATCATCACCATCTCCCTCACCATCGAATTGCTTTGGCTCAGCCTCAAACTGCTCTGGTGTGTTGACATCCTCATTAGTAGGGAGTCTGTAACCCTCTCCTACACCAACCGGCTGCTGAGCATGAGCATTCAGCGGGTATCACTGCTCCAATTCATTTCTCTCCTCAGATGTATCCGGGCGACCCCCTATCTGCAGCTGCAAATCCATCATCCCATAAAGATAAGCCATGAAACTATCATCACGCGCATTGCGCTCATCACCTGTCAATGAAGGCATACCAGCCTCATCTTTCAGCCGGAGATTAGTAATGTCTGTTTTTCGGATGAGCTAATCGATAGTGTGGTCAAACTCAAGCTCTTCCTCAACCCACTCATGCTGTAGGAACCGAGTCAGGATCAATTTTTTTACTCATTCTCACTGATGCCATCTGGTAGCGGATCAGGTGACCCACATTCACCCTCTGCCCTGTCATAAGGAAATATAGCACACAGGTCCTCTCACGGATTATAAGCGTGTCATGATTGCACGGTAGGAGCCGTGCATTTATCAACTTAAGCCACACCTGGGACTCTGCCTTCATCTTCTTCTTAGGGAACCTCTTGTGTCAGTTTGTTACCTTATCCCGAACCCATGCAGTAGTAGAGTCGACCCCACAGAGCATGTGCCTTAGCTCTCTATATGTAGGCCGGCGAATGAATTGGTCCAATGGCTCCACAGGAACATTTGGCACACCTAAAATGTCGCATATGGCCTTGGCTGAAAAATCTATCAAGCGCCCACCGATTAGCACCAGCTCCTCAGTGTCCTGTGGGTCAAACCCCACGTATAATTCCCTGACTAGGTTGAGATTGATGTCCCATGTGTTCTTAAAAACATAACTTAACCCCAAATCCTGGATGCCTTTCCAAATCGCCGGATACTTTGCTTTCACGCTGCGTTCCTGAATAGCTCCTTCCGATGGACATGCTTAGGCTTACATCTCATGTACCAATCCCTTGTATGCGGAGGTATTCTGTTTATGCCAAACTCCCGTTGGCCTTGGGGTTGTGGACGCATGGTAGCTACAACTGCCACAGTTTGTGCGCCACTCAGACTAGCTTGTGCGCCACTCAGACTAGAGGTAGATTCTCCCCATTTTCTTTTCTTTGGAGGAGGTGCGGAGGTCACCTTTGCTTTAGCTTGGGTATTTGAAGTGGCCTTTCTTTTGCCTGTGTCTTTTCTGGGAGGCATCTTTGTTCCTACACAAATAAGCAGTAGTAAGATAATGCTACATTACACCCTACACACATAATCTTCCCCAACTTGCCGAGGTTACTCAGACTTCACCTCGTATTTTCTTAACATTAGAATCAAACCACAACACATGGGCTACCTGTGAGTCACCCCACACTTAAGATTTTAATGTGGTGCACGACTACATAACACTAGTTTATTAATTCCGGAGACTCGGGCTCCAAAGGGGACTAGGAATGCCATTGAGGCATTACATCAAACACTTGACAAGCACTAGTGCCATGGGAGTTCTTATGGAATTGAGGGATTGCCTCATCCTCCCAAATCGGTTTATGGCTTCCGTACTACCACATATTTCCACAATCTCAGCACCATTCCTAAGGGGTTCATGAGATTGGGGCACACAAACACAATATGACCATGAAGAACAACCACCCATAATGAAGAACAATCAACAATGAAGAACAAACACCAACTCAATACATGTACCCAACTCGAAATTACAAAGGAAGGAGATAGAATCATACTTTTGAAGCTTTATGAGGAGTAGGTTGCCTGAGAATTCCAGATGAGTGTGAAAGACTAGCAAGACTAAGCTTGACCTCTATGTGGGTGGTAATGTGCTGGTGATTGTGTGTGGGTGAGCAAGAAATTTGTGCAATGTGTTTGTGTTCTTGTGAAATTTCTTGTAGAGCTAGTTGTGTGTTGGTTTAAGTGAGGTTAGGTTTTGCTTTGTAGTGTTTGCAGTGTGTGAGGGCATGTATGTGATGTGAATTTCGACCAAAATAAGGAGAAAGAACTTAAAGAGGGCCGAAAATACTTACCTGGTGTTGGCCAGGCGTTGCCAGCCTAAGGCCTGGTTGACTCTGGTGTTAGCCAGGCGTCGCCAGCCTAAGGCCCGGTTGACCCTGGCTTTAGCCAGGCGTCGCCAGCCTAAGGCCTGACTGACCCTGTGTGATGACCCAAAGGGTCATCTTATAAATTAAGACTCCATTCTAGACTCATTATCCCTAAAAAGATTAATTTTATTTAGCTCGATTTACGTGTGCAGTTCGGGCGTGAAACTGAAAATCTTTTATGTGAAAATATGAGAAATAGTAATTTTTTGAATTTAAAATTTGGTTTAATTGACTTTGTTCAACATTTTTAGTACATGAACCCGGATCTGTTCTGACGAACTTGGGAGGTCCGCAGTAAAATATGGGACTTGGGCGTATGCCCGGAACTGAATTCCGAGGTCCCTAGCCTTAGAAATCAATTTTTGAAAGAAATTGTTTTGCTGGATCTTTAATGAAATAAATAAATGAATTAATATTTGAAACCGTTAGTATCGGGCCCGTATTTTGGTTGCGGAGCTCGATACAGGTTTGTTATGATTTTTACATCCTATCTGTGAAATTTGGTAAGAATCAGAGTTGATTTGACGTGATTTGGACGCCCGGTTGAGAAATAGTGAAATTGAAGTGTTCTTAAGAAAAATGATGAGTTTTGAGGTTAAATTCCTAATTTTAAATGTTATTTTCTTGATTTGATCACACGATCAAGTACGTATGATGTTTTTAGACTTGCGTGCATATTTGATTTAGAGCCCCGAGGGCTCAGGTGAGTTTCGGGTAGGCTTCGAGATGTTTTTAAACTTGTAAAAATCTGCTGGTGTACTAGTTCTGGTGTGCCTGCACCTACAAGCCTTCGGTCGGAAGGTGCGAGCTCGCAGGTGCGAGTACTTTCCCGCAGGTGCGGTCCTGGCCAGTGTTCCTTGTTTCGCAGATGCGGACTCCCCACCACAGGAGCGGGACCGCAGAAGCGGAAACCCGTCCGCAGATGCGGCCCCAAGGGCCCAGTCCCATTTCGGCAGGAGCGGCCCCTTGTCCGCACGTGCGGATGCGCAGATACGGCCCAAGCACCACAAGTGCGAGGTTCTGGCAGTGAGTTCACTTTAATGAGAACTCCAACCTTTTTCTTCTTATTTTTCACAAAGGTAGAAGACCTAGGGCGATTTTCTCAAGGCTTTTTCTTCAAAAATCATAGGTAAGTGTTCATTAACTCTTTTATTCCAATTACCCAATGTTTTTCATTACTTTTCAATCCAAAATCAAGAATTTTCATGGTAGAAATTGATGGTTTGGGTAGAATTAGGAAATTTTGTAAAAATGGGATTTTGACCTCGAATTGAGGTCGAATTTCGGAACTAATTGCATATTCGGGCTCGGGGGCGAATGGGTAAATGAAATTTGGTCCGAATCCCGAGTTTGGACCAAGCGGGCCCGGGGTTGGGTTTTAACTTTTTTTATAGAAAACTTAGGAAAATAATGATTTTTCAGTAAAGTTAGTTCCTTTAGCATAAATTAATGACATTAAACTGATTATGATTATATTCGAGCGTGTTAGAGGAAAATTCGAAAGGAAAAGCGGTAATTGAGCAGTGAGTGGCCTACGAATTTGAGGTAAGTGCTTGGTTTAACCTTAACCTGAGGGAATATGAATCCCCACTTAAATTCTATGTGAATTTGCATGTGTGTGGTGTATTGGTGAGGTGACGAGTATCTATGCACCACTAAATTATTGTTGAACATGGTCCCTTACTTGTTTTCCAATTATCTGCTTCCGGGCTTAATTGTTTCATGGTCATTGATGTTTATATGTCCATTTGAGTTCGTTAATTTATTGTTATGTATTGTTTCAAGTATTTTGGAAGTGTTGGTTGTTCTCTTGGTTTTGTTGTGTTACATAAGGATTGAGCTGGATGTCAGTGTTACGATATATATTTTTAACTCCGGTTGGCTTTGTTATGAAATGATAATTGATGAAGTTTATAAGTTTTACAGCTTTTGTTTACAATTGCTGATATAAAAACGTTGTGAAGGGTTTGGCCTGAATTGTGAAAGTTTTTATAAATAAACTGTGATGATATGTCTGGTGGGAGCGGGTTGCACGCCGCAACAAGGCGTGATAAGGGTGGACAGTTGGGATCGGGTTGCACGTCGCAACAGGAGAAATAAGGCAGATATATATAGCGAGGAGCAATAAGGGTGGACATGTGGGAGCGGGTTGCACACTACAACAAGGAGCGATAAGGGTGAATATTTATGTTTTACTAATTTTCAAAAATAAGGATTTGGAAAACTCCGATTTTATTAAAAAGGTTTTCATACTCTGATTTTTATTGTGGTTTAAATTGAAACTTGAAAATTTTGAGGAGTTGATTATAATTGATATCTGAAAGGAGTTGTCCGAGTTGTTATTTTTATTTACTATTGCAAGTTACTGGTTATCGAGTTTGTTATTATTGTTTCTTTCTTGCTTTATTATTTATATTGTTCATCGGTTATATTGTTAAAGCCCCGCCGTAGCCTCGTCACTACTTCGTCGAGGTTAGACTCGACACTTACTCAGTACATGAGGTCGGTTGTACTGATACTATACCTTCCACTCTTTTGTGCAGATCCAGGCACCGGCCAGAGTTAGGAGATCTTAGTAGCTGCGCAGTTTCGTTCGGAGATGCGAGGTAGATTTGTTAGCGTCCGTAGATTCCTGGAGTCTTCTCTTTACTTTATAGACGTTGTTTTATTTCAATCGAAACAGACATATATACTTGTTTCAGCCATTATTTGTAGTATTCTTAGTAGTTCGTGAATTGTGACACCAGGCCCTGGGGTAGTTTTATAGTTATTTATTTAGTTCGTGGTTCGGCTTAACTAGTGCTCCTTATTATTTTTCGGGGAATTATTTAGTGAAAAATATTAGATTCAGCATTTACTTTTAAATTGTTTTATTATGTGTAAGTGAACTTTAAACGGAAATGGTTAGTAAATTTCTAACATCGGCTTGCCTAGCAAATATTGTGTTAGGTGCCATCACGATCCCGTGGTTTGGGAATTTCGATCGTGACAAGTTGGTATCAGAGCACTAGGTTGCATTGGTCTCATAATTCACGAACAAGGTTGATAGAGTCTGAGGGATCGGTACGGAGACGTCTGTACTTATCTCATAGAGCCTATGAAGTTAGGAAAAAACTCAGTTGTTATTTCTATTCTGTCGTGCGATTCTTGGTATCTCAAATACTGATTGAACTCTTCTAATTTCTCGCGGTTGGAGAGAACACGTGCTTCTTCTTCCGCTAACCAACAATCCGGTTTCCAGCAGCAGCGACTCCTATTAAGGGCAGAGGCCGAGGCTACGTCAGAGGCAGAGGCTGAGGCCACGTCAGAGGCCGAGGCAGGGTCAGGACTCAGCCCGTTGCTCATACTACAGCCTCAACTNAGGGGGGCTCCAGCTCAGACCGTTCCAGCTGGACCAACTCAGGTTCTAGAGGGGTTTATTGCTACCCCGGTACTTCAGGATGCTTTGGTCCGATTAGTGGGCCTTATGGAGAGTGTAGCCCAGACTGCCGCACTCCCTATTGCAAAAGCCGCATCACAGGCTAGAGGAGGGGTCTAGACTCCTATTACCCACACTCCTAATCAGACTACTCCTTAGGTTCAGACCCCAACAGCCAATCTAGTTAGGGTAATTTATCCAGTTGCTCCAGCGCCGCCCGTTGATGGGGCAACTATGTCCACCAATGCTTTGTGGAGATTGAACAGGTTCATTAAGCTTTTCCCTGTTCACTTCAGTGGTGCTACTTCAGAGGATCCTCAGGAATATCTGGACAGCTGTCATGAGGTTCTTCGTAATATGGGTATTTTGGAGACCAATGGGGTCGACTTCACTGCGTTACAGATGACTGGTTCCGCTAAGAATGGTGGAGGGATTATTTGTTGACTAGACCAGTTTGGTCGCCTGCTGTGACTTGGGATTAGTTTTCTCACCTCTTTTTGGAGAAATTTTCCTTATCACTACCAGAGAAGAGAAGCGTCGTCAGTTTGAGCATCTTCAACAGGGTGGCATGACAGTTACCCAGTATGAGAATCATTTTGTGGATTTGGCTCGACATTCTATTCTTTTGTTTCCTACTGAGAGAGAGATAGAGAGAGAGGGTTAGGAGATTTATTGAGGGCCTTGCCCAACCTATCAAGTTGCAGATGGATAAGGAGACAGGGACTGAGATTTCATTTCAATATGCGGCCAATGTGGCCAGGAGAGTTGAGACGGTTCTCGGGATGGGAGGTCAGGATTCAGACAAAAGATCTCTCCATTCTGGTAGGTTCAGCGGTGCCTCGTCTGGAGGCGGAGATACTCAGGGTAGAGGCCATTCTTCCAGGCCATTTAATTCAGCAATTCAGACGTCCCATGGTTCCTCAGGTGGTCGTGGTTATTACTTACCTTATTCTGATCATTCAGCCCCTATCAGAGCACCTCCTTTTCAGAGTTATTATTGTGGTCAGCCGGTTCATCAGGGTCAGCCTCAGTATCAGGATGGTATTTATGAGTGTGTTGAGTATGGGCACATTTGGAGATCTTGTTCAAAAATTTTGGGTAATCAGCCTCAGTACCAGAATTCTCGTGCTATAGTTCCGGCACCAGTAGCAACACCACTTGCCCAACCAGCCAGGGGTAGGGATCAAGTAGTCAGAGGTAGAGGTCAGAATGTTAGAGGTGGAGGTCAGCATGCTAGAGGTGGAGGCCAGCCCGTTAGAGGTGGGGGACCACCTCTCAAGGGTCCTCCCAGTGACGTAGTTCAGGGTGGTGGGGCCTAGACCCGATTATATACATTTCCATCCAGACCCGAGACAGAGTCCTCCGATGCAGTTATCACAGGTACCATTTCAGTTTGTAATAAAGATGCTTCATCTTTGTTTGATTCGGGGTCTACTTATTCTTATGTGTCATCCTATTTTGCCTCGTATTTGGTTGTGCCCCGCGATTCTTTGACTGTCCTTGTTTATGTGTCTATGCCGGTGGGGGATGCTATTATTGTAGATCGTGTATATCATTCGTGGGTAGTCATTATTGAGGGTCTTTAAACTAGTGTAGACATTTTCTTCTTGACATGGTCGATTTTAATGTCATATTGGGCATGGACTGGTTGTTACCTTATTATGCCATCTTGGACTGTCACGCCAAGATAATTACCTTAGCTTTTCCTGGATTGTGTCGGTTAGAATGGAAAGGGACTCCTGGTATTCTCCCAGCAGAGTGATTTCTTATGTCAAGGCTCGTCACATGGGTTAGAAAGGATGTTTGGCTTATTTGGCTCATATCCTTGATTCAGATGCCGACGTTTCTTCAATAGAGTCAGTGCCCATTGTTTGGGAGTTTCCTGAAGTGTTTTCTGCAGACCTGCCGGGGATGCCATCTAACAGGGATATCAATTTTTGTATTGATATTGCTCCGGGCAATCAACCCATTTCTATTCCTCCATACCGGATGGCCCTACCAGAATTGAAAGAATTGAACGAACAGTTGCAAGACCTGCTTGATAAGGGTTTCGTCAGGCCTACTGTCTCACCCTGGGGTGCACCAGTTTTGTTTCTAAAGAAGAAGGATGGATCGATGAGAATGTGTATAGATTATCGGCAGTTGGATAAAGTTACTATAAAAAATAAGTATCCATTACCGAGAATTGATTATTTATTTGATCAGCTTTAGGGTGCCAGTATGTTTTCGAAAATTGATCTAAGATCGGGCTACCATCAGTTGAAGATTAGGGCGTCCGATGTTCCTAAAACATCCTTTCGGACAAGGTATTGGCACTACGAATTTTTGGTGATGTCTTTTGGCTTGACTAATGCCCAGCAGCCTTTATGGGTTTGATGAAGTGTGTTTTCAAGCCTTATCTAGATTCCTTCATAATTGTATTTATTGATGATATTCTTATATACTCCCGCTGTCGGGAGGAGCATGAACAACACCTCTGTATAACACTACAGACTTTGAGGGATAATCAGTTGTATGCAAAATTTTCAAAGTGTGAATTCTGGTTAGATTCAGTAGCTTTCTTGGTTCATGTCGTATCACCAGAAGGTATTCAGGTAGATTCTAAGAAGGTAGAGGCAGTCAAAAACTGGCCTAGACCCACTTTAGCCACGGAAATCAGGAGCTTCTTGGGTTTGGCAGGATACTACCGTCGTTTTGTGGAAGAGTTCTCATCTATAGCAACCCTGATGACGAGATTGACTCAGAAGGTTGCCCCATATAAATGGTCGAATGAGTGTGAGGTGAGCTTCTAGAAGCTCAAGAAGTCTTGACTTCAGCACCGGTCTTGGTGTTACCATCAGGTTCAGGATCTTTCATGGTATATTGTGATGCTTCCCGTGTTGGGTTGGGAGCGGTATTGATTCAAAAGGGAAGGGTGATAGCATATGCATCTCGTCAGTTAAAGATTCATAAGAAGAATTATCCTGTCCATGGCTTAGAGTTGGAAGCGATTGTTCATGCATTGAAAATATGGAGGCACTATCTTTATGGCGTGCCATTTGAGGTTTACACGAATCATCGTAGCCTCCAGTANCTAGATTGACTTCAGCACCGGTCTTGGTGTTACCATCAGGTTCAGGATCTTTCATGGTATATTGTGATGCTTCCCGTGTTGGGTTGGGAGCGGTATTGATTCAAAAGGGAAGGGTGATAGCATATGCATCTCGTCAGTTAAAGATTCATAAGAAGAATTATCCTGTCCATGGCTTAGAGTTGGAAGCGATTGTTCATGCATTGAAAATATGGAGGCACTATCTTTATGGCGTGCCATTTGAGGTTTACACGAATCATCGTAGCCTCCAGTACTTGTTCAAGCAAATGGATCTCTATTTGAGACAGAGGAGATGGTTAGAGTTATTGAAGGATTATGACATCACTATATTGTATCATCCGGGAAAGATCAATGTGGTGGCCGATGCATTGAGTAGGAAAGCAGTAAGTATGGGCAACCTTGCATGTATTCTAGTTGGTGAGAGACTGTTAGCTTTAGATATTGAGACGTTGGCTAATTAGTTTGTGAGGTTGGATATTTCGCCCAACCATGTTCTAGCTTGTAAAGTTGCTCGGTCTTCATTATTCGAGCGTATCAAATATCGGTAGGATGATGACCCGCACTTGATGGTCCTTGGGACACAGTTAGGTACGGTGGTGCCAAGAAGGTTACAATTGGAGATGATGGTATTTTGAGGATGCAGGGTCATATGTGTGTGCCTAATGTTGATGGCCTTCGTGAGTTGATTCTTGAAGAAGCTCACAGTTCTAAGTATTCTATTCACCTGGGTGCTGCCAAGATGTACCAGGACCTGCGACAACACTACTGGTGGCGAAGGATGAAAAAGGATATTGTTGCTTATGTGGATCGTTGTTTGAATTGCCAACAGGTGAAATATGAGCATCAGAGACCCGGTGGTTTACTTCAGCAGATAGTATTCCTGAGTGGAAGTGGGAGCGTATCACTATGGACTTCGTTGTTGGACTCCCACGGACTCAGAGGAAGTTCAATGCCGTTTGGGTTATTGTAGATAGGCTGACTAAATCAGCATATTTCATTCCAGTGGCAAGTACTTACACTTCGGAGCGGTTGGCAGAGATAAATGTTCGAGTAACTGTTTGCCTTCACGGTGTGCCCGTGTCTATAATTTTTTATCAAGGTACGCAGTTTATCTCACATTTTTGGAGGGCAGTTCAGCGAGAGTTGGGTACCCGAGTTGAATTGAGCACAACATTTCATCCTCAGACGGACGGATAGTCCAAGCGTATTATTCAGATTCTAGAGGATATGCTCCACGCTTGTGTTATTGACTTTGGAGGTTCTTGGGATCAGTTCTTGTCGTTAGCGGAGTTTTCCTACAATAATATTTATCAGTCGAGCATTCAGATGGCTCCCTATGAGGCATTATATGGTAGACGGTGTAGATCTCCAGTTGGATGGTTTGAGCCGGGAGAGGCTCGATTATTGGGTACAGAGTTAGTTCAATAGGCCTTAGATAAGGTCAAGATTATTAAGGATCGACTTCGTGCAGCTCAGTCTAGGAAAAGAGTTACGCCGATCGTAAGGTTCGGGATGTGGAATTCATGGTTGGAGAGAGAGTATTACTTCGGGTATCTCCCATGAAGGGTGTCATGAGATTTGGGAAGAAGGCAGTTGAGCCCTAGGAATATCGGGCCATTTGAGATTCTTGATAGAGTGGGGGAGGTAGCTTATAGACTTGTGTTTCCTCCAGAGTTATCCTCCGTTCATCCGGTATTTCATGTATCTATGCTCTTGACTTATGAGGAGGAGCCGGTAGCCATTCTAGACTCGCATGTTCATCAATTGAGATCAAATAGTTACCCTTCCATTTGAGTGCACTGGAGGGGTCAGCCTGTTGAGGCAGCTACTTGGGAGTCCGAGTCGAATATGCAGAGTATATATACCCACTTGTTTGCCAGTGCAGGTAATTTTCTATGTCCATCCGAGGACGAACGTTTGTTTTAGAGGCAGAGATTGTGATGACCCAAAGGGTCATCTTATAAATTAAGACTCCATTCCAGGATCATTAGCCTTAAAAAGATTAATTTTATTTACCTTGATTTGCGTGCGCAGTCCGGGCGTGAAATCGGAAAGCTTTTATGTGAAAATATGAGAAATAGTAATTTTTGGAATTTAAAATTTAGTGTAGTTGACTTGTTTTAACATTTTTAGTAAACGGACCCGGATCTGTGTTCCGATCATCCGGGAGGTTCGCAGTAAAATATGGGACTTGGGCGTATGCCAGGAGCTGAATTCCGAGGTCCCTAGCCTTAGAAATCAAGTTTTGAAAGAAATTATTTTGCTGGATCTTTAATGAAATAGAAAAACTAATGAATGTTTGAAACCATTGGTATCGGGCCCGTATTTTGGTTCCGGAGCTCGATACAGGTTTGTTATGATGTTTACATCCTATCTGCGAAATTTGGTAAGAATCAGAGTTGATTTGACGTGATACAGACGTCCGGTTGAGAAATAGTGAAATTTAAGTGTTCTTGAGAAAAATGATGAGTTTGAGGTTAAATTCGTAGTTTTAAATGTTATTTTCTTGATTTGATCCCACGAGCAAGTCCGTATGATATTTTTAGACTTGCGTGTATATTTGGTTTAGAGCCCCAAGGGCTCGGGTGAGTTTCGAGATGTTTTAAAACTTTTAAAAATCTACTGGTGCACCAGTTCTAGTGTGCCCGCCCCTGCGAACCTTTGGCCGAAGGTGCGAGTACCTTCCCGCAGGTGCGGTCCTGGCCAGTGTTCCTTGTTTCACAGATGCGGACTCCCCACCGCAGGAGCGGGACCGCAAAAGCGGAAATTCGTCCGCAGATGCGGCCCCAAGGGCCCAGTCCCATTTCCACAGGAGCGGCCCCCTGTTCGCACGTGCGGATGCGCAGATGCGGCCCAAGCACCGCAGGTGCGAGGGTCGGGCAATGAGTTCACTTTAATCAGAACTCCAACCTTTTTCTTCTTATTTTTCACAAAGATAGAATTCCTAGGGCGATTTTCTCAAGGCTTTTTCTTCCAAAATCATAGGTAAGTGTTCATTAACTCTTTTCTTCCAACTACCCAATATTTTTCATTACTTTTCAATCTAAAATCAAGAATTTTCATGGTAGAAATTGAGGGTTTGGGTATAATTAGGAAATTTTTTAAAAATAGGATTTTGACCTCGATTTGAGGTCGGATTTTGGAAGTAATTGCATATTCGGGCTCGGGAGTCAATGGGTAAACAGATTTTGGACCGAACCTCGAGTTTGGACCAAGCAGGACCAGGGTCGGGTTTTAACTTTTTTTTTTTAGAAAACTTAGGAAAATAATGATTTTTCAGTAAATTTAGTTCCTTTAGCATAAATTAATGACATTAAACTGATTATGATTAGATTCGAGCAGGTTAGAGGAAAATGCGAAAGGAAAAACGGTAATTGAGCAGTGAGTGGCCTACGAATTTGAGGTAAGTGCTTGGTTTAACCTTGACTTGAGGGAATAGGAATACCCACTTAAATACTATGTGAATTTCCATGTGTGTGGTGTATAGGTGAGGTGACGAGTATCTATGCACCACTGAATTATTGTTGAACATGGTTCCTTACCCGTTTTCCAATTATCTGCTTCCCGTCTTAATTGTTTCATGATCATTGATGTTTATGTGTCCATTTGGGTTCGTTAATTTATTGTTAAGTATTATTTCAAGTACTTTCGAAGTGTTGGCTGGTCTCTTGGTTTTGTTGTGCTACATAAGGATTAAGCTGGATGTCAATGTTACGATATATATAAATGTAATGACCCGGTCGGTCGTTTTAATAATTTGTGCCCCAATCCCCTATTAACCGCTTCTCCCATGTTTATTTATGTTATTGGAACTTGTCCGAGCGTTGAGTGATGAAATCCGGGGTGATTTTGGACACATAGTCTATAAATACGAAATTTAGCTTTAGAAATCTGGATGTAGCTTGAGATGTGTGAAAACGGATCCGGAATGGAATTCCGTTGACTCCGTTAGTTCCGTTGGGTGATTTTGGGGTTAAGAGCATGTCCGGAATGTGTTTCCGAGGTCAGTTATGGATTTAGGCTTGAATTGACGAAAGTTAGAATTTCAGCGATTTTGGCCTATAGGTGAAATTTTGGTATCGGACTCGAAATGGGATTCTGAAAGTGACAGCAGGTCCGTAATGTCATTTATGATCTGTGTGCAAAATTTGAGGTCATTCGGATGAGTTTAGACGTGTTTCGGCATCAAATGTGAATTCTAGAAATTTCCTAAGTTCTTAGGTTTGAATCCATGCATAATTGATGATTTCGATGTTATGAGATGTGTTTATAAGGTTTGACCAAGTTTGAACAAGGTATTAGGGTCAGTTGGTAGGTTTGGTTGAGGTCCCAAGGGCCTCGGGGTTGTTTCGGATGCCTAACGGGTGAGTTTGTGAATTTGAGAACAGCTGAACCATTCTGGTTCTGGTGTCTCGCACCTGCAATGGTATTTCCGCAGATGCGAACACGCGGGTGCGAACACGCAGGTGCGGAGTGGGTGCCACAGGTGCAACCCCATTCCATTAAATGAATTTCTGTACCTGCGATGGTGTTTTCGCAGGTACAGGCACGTAGGTGCAAAAGGGGTGCCGCATGTGCGACCCCAGGCCACTTAATGAAATTCCGCACATGCGATTGGGTTTTCGCAGGTGCAATCCCGGTGTCGCAGATGCGAAATATCTGGGAAGTTTATACCAAAAATTCGAGGGTTTGAATTTCATAATTCTAAAATCGATTGTGAGCTCGGAACTTGGCGATTTTCAGTGGGATTTGAAGAGGATAATCATAGGTAACGTTTTATAACCTTAATTCCTTTATATATCGATGATCTCTATCATTTTCCTCAATCTAATCAATGAAATTGGATGAAAAACTATGAAAATGGGATGAAATTTTCCCAAGTAGAAATCTGAGAATTTAGGGAGATTTAGACGTCGGATTTTGTTGATTCTTGTTCGAGTGGGCTCATGAGCGAATGGGTGTTCGGGAAATATAAATTTTACCCGATTCCGAGACGTGGGCCCAGGGGACTTTTTGGGCGAATTTCCTAATCTCGCATATTAGCTTATAAATAATTATCTATTTTGTTCCCTTGAAGTGATATTTACACCATGCAATCGATTTGAATAGATTTGGGCCACCCGGAGTCAGATACTCGTGGCAAGAGTGTGGTATTGAGTCTATTAGCGCAGTCAAGGTAAATGGCTTGCCTAATTCTGTGTTAGGGACTTTCCCTTAGGCATTTTTATACTGATTTTGTTATGGACGCCGTGTACGCGAGGTGACGAGTGCGTACACAGGTCATTGTTGCTAAAATCCTATTTTTACTCCTATGACCAGACTGACCCAGAAGGGTGCATCTTGTATATGGACTGAGGAGTGTGAGGAGAGCTTTCAGAAGCTCAAGACAGCCCTAACTACAGCTCTTGTGTTGGTTTTGCCTATCGGTTCCGGATCCTATACAATTTATTGTGATGCTTCAAGGATTCTTAGGAGCGGTGTTGATGCAGGACGGTAGGGTGATTACCTACGCGTCCATACAATTGAAGGTCCATGAGAAAAACTACCCTATTCATGATCTCTAGTTGACAATGATTGTTTACGCCCTGAAGATATGACGTCATTATTTATATGGTGTTCCCTGTGAGATATTCACAGATCACCGAAGTTTGCAACACATATTCAGGCAGAAGGATCTAAATTTGCGCCAACGTAGGTGGTTGGAGTTGCTAAAGGACTATGACATCACTATATTATACCACCAGGGGAAGGCCAATGTTGTGGCCGACACCTTGAGTCGTCGGGCGAAGAGTTTGGGGAGTTTGGCATACCTTCATGCAGCTGAGAGGCCTCTAGCCCTAGAAGTTCAGTTCTTAGCCAGTCAGTTCGTGAGATTGGATCTTTCCGAGCCTTGTCGGGTATTAGCTTGTGTGGTTGCTCGATCTTCCCTTTATGACCGTATCAGAGAGCACTAGTATGATGATCCCCACCTTTTGGTTCTTCAGGATAGAGTCCGGCGGGGTGATTCTAGGGATGTGACTATAGGAGATGATGGTGTGATGAGGATGCAGGGTCGGATCTGTGTGCCCAATATGGATGGGCTTCGTGAGTTTATTCTTGAGGAGGCCCATAGTTCGCGGTATTCCATCTATCCGGGTACCACGAAGATGTACCAGGATTTGAGACAACCCTATTGGTGGTGAAGGATGAAGAAAGAAATAGCAGATTTTGTAGCCAAGTGTCTCAACTGTCAGCAAGTCAAATGTGAGCATAAGAGACCGGGAGGGTTACTTCAGCAGATTGAGCTTACAGAGTTGAAGTGGGAGCGGATCACCATGGACTTTGTGGTTGGACTTCCTCGGACTTTGAGGAAGCATGATGCTTTTTGGGTGATTGTGGATCGGCTGACCAAATTAGCCCATTTCATTCCAGTACTGACTATATATTCATCGGAGAGATTGGCTGAGATTTATATCAGAGAGATTGTTCGCCTCCACGGTATTCCAGTATCTATCATTTCAGATAGAGGTACACAGTTTACATCACGGTTCTGGAGATCCGTTCAGCAGGAGTTAGGCACCAGGGTAGAGTTGAGTACAACCTTTCACCCTCAGACGGACTGGCAGTCCGAGCGCACAATTCAGATTCTCGAGGATATGCTCCGTGCCTGTGTGATGGATTTTGGAGGGTCATGGCATCGATACTTTCCTCTTCCATAGTTTGCTTATAACAACAGCTACCATCCAACATTCAGATGGCACCGTATGAAGCTTTGTAAGGTAGGCGGTGCAGGTCTCCCGTGGGATGGTTTGAGCTGGGCGAGGCCCAATTGTGGGGTACAGACTTGGTTCAGGATGCCCTGGACAAGGTGAAGGTGATTCAGGAGAGACTTCGCACAACTCAGTCCAGGCAGAAGAGCTATGTGGACCGGAAGGTTCGTGACTTGGCATTTATGGCTGGTGAATCAGGGTTTGCTTCCGGTATCGCCTATGAAGGGACATGAGGTTCGGGAAGAAAGGCAAGCTGAGTCCGAGTTTTATTGGCCCTTTTGAGGTGTTGCGACATGTTGGGGAGGTTGCTTATAAGCTAGCCCTTCCTCCCAGCCTAGTAGGGGTTCATCCGGTGTTCCATGTCTCCATGCTTCGGAAGTATCATGGTGACCTGACTCATGTCTTGGATTTTAGCTCAGTCTAATTGGATAAGGATCTATCATATGTTGAGGAGCCTGTGGCTATATTGGACAAGCAGGCCGGAAAGCTCAGATCAAAGGATATTGCATCAGTAAAGGTTCAGTGGAGGGGTCAGCCAGTTGAGGAGGCGACTTGGGAGACCGAGTAGGATATGTGGAGTCAGTACCCTCATCTTTTCCCAGCTCCAGGTATGTTTCTACGCTGGTTCGAGGATGAACGATTTTCTTAAGAGAGGGAGGATGTAACGACCTGGTCGATCATTTTAAGAATTTGAGCCCCAATATCCTATTAACCACTTCTCCCATGTCTATTTATGTTATTGGAACTTGCCGGAGCGTTGAGTGATGAAAGCCGAGGTGATTTTGGACACATATTCCATAAATGTGGAATGTAGCTTTAGAAATCTGGCTGTAGCTAGAGCTGTGGGAAGACAAATCCGAAATGGAATTTTGTCGACTCTGTTCGCTCCGTTGGGTGATTTCGGGGTTAGGATCATGTTCGGAATGTGTTTCTGAGGTCGGTTGTGGATTTAGGCTTGAATTGGCGAAAGTTAGAATTTCGGTGATTTTGGCCGATAGGTGAAATTTTGATATCAGACTCGGAATGGAATTCCGAAAGTGATAACAGGTCCGTAATGTCATTTATGACCTGTGTGCAAAATTTGAGGTCATTCGGATGAGTTGAGTCGTGTTTCGGCATCAGATGTGAATTCTAGAAATTTCCTAAGTTCTTAGGCTTGAATCTATGCATAATTGATGAGTTCGATGTTATGAGATGTGTTTTTAAGGCTTGACCAAGTTTGAACAAGGTATTAGGGTCAGTTGGTAGGTTTGGTTGAGTTCCCAGGGGCCTCGGGGTTGTTTCGGATGCCCAACGGGTGAGTTTGTGAATTTGAGAACACCTGAACCATTCTGGTTCTGGTGTCTCGCATCTGCGATGGTATTTCCGCAGGCGCGGACACGCTGGTGCGAAGGGGGTGCCGCAGGTGCAACCTCAGGCCATTAAATGAATATTCGTACCTGCGATGGTGTTTTCGCAGGTGCGGGCACACAGGTGCGAAAGGGGTGCCGCAGGTGCGACCCCAGGCCACTTAATGAACTTCCGCACCGCGATTGGGTTTCCATAGGGGAGGCATCGCAGATGCGATCCCGGTGTCGCAGGTGCAAAATATCTAGGCGTTTTATACCAAAAATCCGAGGGTTTGAATTTCGTAATTCCAAAATCGATTATGAGCTCGGAACTTGGCGATTTTCAGTGAATTTGAAGAGGAGAATCATAGGTAACGTTTTCTAACCTTAATCCCTTTATATATCGATAATCTCTATCATTTTCCTCAGTCTAATCAATGAAATTGGATGAAAAACCATGAAAATGGGATGGAATTTTCCCAAGTAGAATTTGAGGATTTAGGGAGATTTAGACGTCGGATTTTGTTGATTATTCTTGTTCGAGTGGGTTCATGAGCGAATGGATGTTCGGGAAATATAAATTTTACCCGATTCCGAGACGTGAGCCCGGGGGACTTTTTGGGCGAATTTCCTAATTTCGCGTATTAGCTTACAAATAATTAACTATTTTGTTCCCTTGAAGTGATATTTACACCATGCAATCGATTTGAATAGATTTGGGCCACCTGGAGTCAGATACTCGTGGCAAGAGCGTGGTATTGAGTTCATTAGCGCAGTCAAGGTAAGTGGCTTGCCTAATTCTGTGTTAGGGACTTTCCCTTAGGCATTTTTATACTGATTTTGTTATGTGGACGCCGTGTAGGCAAGGTGACGAGTGCGTACACGGGTCGTTGTTGCTAAAATCCTATTTTTACTCCTACAAAATCACTCATTTTCATTCACATATTACTGTTTCCATCTTAATAGAGTAGATAGCTTAAGAGTAAGCATGCCTACCTGTTCTGACTTGATTTCCTCTTATTTGCTACTAGTCACATCATGCTTAGGTAGTGTTACTCTATTCTTGCCTGTTGTTTTTCCGGGATTGTTTAATTAAGCCATAATTGACATACTTGTACTTTGCATATTTAAATTGGGACTACAGACCGAGATCCGTGAGCTTTCCCCTGTACTGCATTTCATATTTAAATTGGGACTACGGACCAAGATCCAGGAGCTTTCCTCCTGTACTGCATAGCATATTTAAATTGGGACTACAGACTGAGATCCGGGAGCTTTCCCCATGTACTGCATTGCACATTTACTGTTGAGATATATGATGTGTTGAGCCGAGGGCTCTCTTTCTGTTATTAAATCTTTCCTTCTTCGTTAATCCTATTTATCATTTCTTATCTGTATTGCACTATTTTAAATTATATATTGACTTGTTTTCTATACAAACTTAGTAGGGCCTCAACCTGACCTCGTCACTACTTGACTGGGGTTAGGCTTGACACTTACTGAGTATCGAATGTGGAGTACTCACGCCGTTTCGTGCGCATGTTTTCCCCATGTGTGCAGATCCAGGTACCAACACCAAGTATCGTGGCTAGGAGTCGTCCTAGCAGCAACCAGGAGACCGCAAGGTAATTCTGCTGCGTCCGCAGAATCCACGAGTCCCCTTCTACTCTAGTATAGGCATAGAAGACTTGTGTATTTTCCACTGTTTCATTGTATAGAGCTACATTTAGTACAGATCTTGTGACTATCGTGACATTCCGGGTTTTGGAAAGTGAAAGTGTATATGCTGAGCAACTATATTATATCTACTTAAGTTCTTTTCTGTCTTTATTTTATTGATTCTGTAATTTTTCCGCAAATGTTAGGCTTACCTAGTCATAGAGACTAGGTGCCGTCACGATACCTTTCGGAGGGTAAAATGGGTCGTGACAATATATAAATTCCGGTTGGCTTCGTTATGAAATGATAATTGATGAAGTTTATGAGTTTTACAGCTTCTGTTTACAATTGTTGATATAAAAATGTTGTGAAAGGCTTGGCCTGAATTGTTAAAGTTTTTATAAATAAACTGAGATGATATGTCTTGTGAGAGCGGGTTTCACGCCGCAACAAGGAGTGATAAGTGTGGACAGGTGGGATCGGGTTGCACGCCGCAACAGGAAAAATAAGGGTGATATATATAGGGAGGAGCTATAAGGGTGGACAGGTGGGAGCGGGTTGCGCGCTGAAACAAGGAGCGATAAAGGTGAATATTTATGTTTTACTGATTTTTGAAAATAAGGATTTGGAAAACTCTGGTTTTATTAAAAAGGTATTCATACTCTGATTTTTATTGTGGTTTAAATTTAAACTTGGAAAGTTTGAGGAGTTGATTATAATTGATATCTGAAAAGAGTTGTCCTAGTTGTTGTTTTTATTTACTATTGCAAGTTACTGGTTATCTAGTTTTTTATTATTGTTTCTTTCTTGCTTTATTATTTATATTGTTCACATGTTATATTGTTAAATCCCCGCCGTAGCCTCGTCAGTACTTCGTCGAGGTTAGGCTCGGCACTTACTCAGTACATGGGGTCGGTTGTGCTGCTACTATACTCTGCACTCTTTTGTGCAGATCCAGGTACCGGCTAGAGTTAGGAGATCTTAGTAGCTCCGCAACTTCGTTCGGAGATACGAGGTAGATCTACTGGCGTCCGTAGATTCCTAGAGTCTTCTCTTTACTTTATAGATGTTGTTTTATTTCATTCGAAACAGACATATATACTTCTTTCAGTCATTATTTGTAGTATTCTTAGTAGTTCGTGAATTGTGACACTAGACCCTGGGGTAGTCTTATAGTTATATATTTAGTTCGTGGTTCGGCTTAATTATTGCTCTTTATTATTATTCGGGGAGTTATTTAGTAGAAAATATTAGATTCAATATTTAGTTTTAAATTTTTCTATTATGCGTAAGTGAACTTTAAAGGGAAATGGTTAGTAAATTTCTAACATCGGCTTGCCTAGCAAGTATTGTGTTAGGCGCCATCACGATCCCGTGGTTTGGGAATTTGGGTCGTGACACCCTGGCTTTATCCCGGCTTAGCGTGACGCTTAAACCCTGCTCGACTCGTCCAAACTCACCTGCAAACTTGTTAGTACGTAAAAACAAAAAGAAAAATTCTAACTACACTAAAAATCAACTAGGAATTGTGTTGCCTCCCAACAAGCGCCTTAGGTAACGCCGTGGCATGACAAATACAACAGTCCAATGGGTTGCCTCCCATGCAGCACCTGATTTATCATCGCGGCATGATGCAGGTAAGCGTATTTGAGGTACGCTCAACATCGGAGGCTCGATCAAATGGGTCACTGACGCTACCTTTGCTTCATCCATGCCCACATAATGTTTTAATCTGTGCCTATTGACTCTGAACGTGCGAGAGTCATTTTCCGCAATAATCTCTACAGCATCAGTGGGGTGAATTTCAACCACACGAAAAGGCCCTGACCATCGTGACTTTAATTTTCCTGAAAATAACCTCAGTCTTGAGTTTTATAGCAATACCATATCTCCGGGTTTAAAACTCCGCTCAATAATATTTTTATCATGTATCAACTTCATTCTCTCCTTGTATAATCTTGTGCTATCAAAAGCGTGATATCGAAACTCATCAAGCTCGTGCAACTCCGTGACTCTACTTGTTCCCGCAACTTCGATATTGAGATTCAATTGCCTCAACGCCCACAAAGCTCTATGCTCCAACTCCACCGGTAAGTGACACGCCTTCCCAAACACCAACTTGTATGGTGACATACCGATCGGAGTTTTGAAAGCGGTTCGACAAGCCCAGAGTGCATAATCTAACTTTCTCACCCAATCCGTTCCAGTAGCATGCACAGTCTTAGTCAACACACTCTTTATCTCTCTGTTCCAAACTTCCACTTGCCCACTCGTTTGCAGATGATATGGGGTGGAAACCTTGTGGCACACATCATACTTCTCTAACAACTTCACGAAGGCTCGATTACAAAAGTGAGTGCCTCCGTCACTTATTGTTGACCTTGGAGTGCCAAATCGGGTGAATATGTTCTTTCTCAAAAAACCAATTACCCCTTTGCATCATTTGTAGGGAGCGTTGCACCCTCCCCCCATTTGGACACGTAGTACACAATGACGAGTATGTACTTGTTGCCATATGAGCTGACGAAAGGCCCCATGAAATCGATTCCCCATACATCAAACAATTCTACCTCCTGAATCGGGTTCATAGACATCTCATGTCGGCAGGAAATATTCCCGGTTCGTTGGCATTCATCACAACCCTTTATCCATAAATGTGCATCTTTGAACAATGTTGGCTAGTAGAAGCCCAACTCCAAGACTTTCGCAGCTGTCCTTACTCCCCCAAAATACCCACCATATGGTGACGCGTGACATGCCTGCAAAATAGAAGACTGGTCTATCTCGGGGATACATCTCCGAATCATGTTATCAATACAAATCCTGAACAGATAAGGCTCGTCCCAATAATACATGCGACAATCATGAAAGAACTTTTTCTTTTGGACAGAGGAAAGGTCATAAGGAACAATACCACTCGCCAGGTAGTTTGCAATGTCTGTATACCATGGCGCTTGCTCAAGACTTGTGGCTAATATTTGTTCATCTGGGAAAGTTTCCATGATCTCTTCTACCTCAACCATCTTCTCAGCTCCTTCTAGTCTAGAAAAATGATCAGCTACTTGGTTTTCCGTTCCCTTTCGGCCACGAATTTCCAAATCAAATTCGTACAGCAATCGAATCATCGATTTTGACTCCTTCTTATCGATTAAGTACATGAGAGCAACATGGTCAGTATAAACAATTACCTTCGAGCCTATCAAGTATGACCTGAATTTGTCAAATGCAAACACCACTGCCAGCATCTCCTTCTCGTTCACAGTGTAATTTAGCTGGGCTCCACTCAGCGTTCTACTTGCGTAGTAAATTGAATGCACGATTTTATCTTTTCACTGCCCAAGAACTGCTCCCACAGCATAGTGACTCGCATCACACATCAGCTCAAATGGTTTCTCCCAGTCAGGGGGAACTATGATAGGTGTTGTTACCAGTATCTTTTTCAATTCCTCAAACGCTACCGTGCAATCATCAGAAAACACAAAAGGTTGATCTTTTTCAAGAAATTTACACAAGGGATTAACATTTTGGAAAAATCTTTTATAAATCTCCTATAGAAACCGGCGTGCCCAAGGAAACTTCTGATTACTTTGACGGAAGTGTGTGGTGGAAGCTTTTCTATCACATCAACCTTTGCACGATCTACCTTAATGCCTTTACTCGACACTAGGTTCCCCAAGACTATACCTTCCTGTACCATGGAATGGCACTTTTCCTAGTTAAGTACCAGATTCGTCTCGATACACCTCTTCAATACTCTTCCCAAGTTCATAAGGCAATCATCGAATGAGTTCCCCACCATTAAGAAGTCATCCATGAACACCTTCATTATTTCCTCTACCATATCCGTGAAGATGGACATCATGCACCTTTGGAATATGGCAGGTGTGTTGCATAGGCCAAACGACATTCTCCGAAAAGCATAGATTCCATAAGGGAGGTGAATAATGTTTTCTCTCTGTCCTTCGGGGCAATAAAGATCTGATTATACCCCCGAGTACCCATCCATAAAGCAAAAGTGGGACCTCCCTGCCAACCTATCCAGTATCTGATCAATGAATAGTAGTGGAAAATGGTCTTTCCGGGTAGCCAAGTTCAACTTCCTATAATTCATACAGATTCGCCAACCTGTGACTGTTCATGTAGAGATCAATTCATTCTTCTCATTTTTTACTACCGCCATACCTCCTTTTTTGGCACACACTGAACTGGGCTAACCCAGTTGCTGTCAGATATGGGGAATATGATGCCCGAATCTAACCACTTAATCAATTATTTCTTCACCACTTCTTTCATGTTGGGGTTCAACCTTCTTTGATGTTCTCTGGAAGGTTTGTGCCCATCTTCCAGTAAAATATTATGCATACAGAAGGCCGGGTCGATACCCTTAATGTCTGCAATTGTCCAACCAATTGCAGTCTTGCACTACAATAGTACCTGCAAAATCTGTTCTGCCTGCACATCTAACAAACCAGATGAGCTAATAACAAGTAAAGTTGAGTTAGGTCCTAAGAACGCATACCTTAGATGAGGTGGTAGGGGATTCAGTTCCAACTTTGGTAGCTCTTTTATCGATGGCTTAGCTGGAGGAGTTTTCCTTTTTCTAAGTGCAAAGGCTCAAACTCGATCTCCCTTCTCCAAAAACCTTGACCTTCGAGAGAAAGTACCCACTCTGCCAATTATTCTCCATTTGCCTTATCTAAGTTCATGAGACAAGCTGCTAGAGGATCTTTCGTGTTCAGTGTCTCATCTTCCTCCTCCAAAATTAAATCTACAACTTCTATTAGAGAGCAGTTAGCAAATTCACTTGGTCGCTGCATAGATTTTGCACGTTGAATGTGATTTCTTCATCATTTAATCTCATTTTGAGCTCTCCAGTTTCACAATCAATTAAAGCTCTCCCAGTGGCCAAGAATGGTCTTCTCAAAATTATGGGAATTTCCTCGTCAACCCGACAATTAAGAATGACAAAATCTGCTGGGAACACAAACTTCCCAACCTGTACTAATACATCATCTAGAATACCAGAGGCCTCTTCACTATCCGATCAGCCAACTGTAGTAACATGGACGTAGGTCTAGATCTTCCAATGCCTAGCCTTTTGTAGATAGCCAGGGGCATAAGGTTTAGGCTTACCCCCATATCACACAGTGCCTTAGTAAATGCATAGTTGCCTATTGTGCATGGGATTGTGAAACTCCCTGGGTCAGACAGCTTCTCTGCTATGGATCTCATCACAACAACAATGCAAGTCTTAGTCAGTGTAACCGTGGCCAAGTCTTGAAAGTCGAACTTGCGGGATATCAAGTCATTCATCATTTTTGCATAACCAGGAATCTCCTTTAAAACGTCAATCAATGTAATGTTTACCTGAATTTGCTTCAACATCTCCAAGAATTTCTTGTACTGCTCATATTTCTGATATTTGGCCAATCTCTGTGGGAATGGTGCTGGAGGTCGCTTTTTCCCAATGATTTGATTTTTTTCTTGCCCAGGCACTGCTTCTACTATCGTCTCTGTGCTACTTCAGTCTGTTTCACAACCTCCTTTTCTTTGCTGGCATTCTCTTGTGCATGTGGTACCGTTACCTCAGTTAACCCTGCTGAATAATTTATCTCAATGGGTACTTGCACCAGTGTCTCAGTAGGTATGCTTTCACGAGCAATTTCTTGCTCCAGATCTAGGTCTCTACCATTTCATAGACTCACTACCATAAGCTGCTTCGGTCCCTACTCTTTTGGATTGATTTGAGTGTCTGCAGGTAACGTCCCTTGGGGACTATTATTTAAAGCAATTGAAATTTTTCCTAATTGAATCTCAATATTCTTTATCGCTGATTCATGTGAGTCTACTCTTTGAGTTATTTTTCCAGTGGACCCAATCAATTGTTGCATCATTCCCTCAAGTTTAGCAAACCGATCTTCGTGTCTCACAGTCTGTTATTGTTGAGATTGTTGATAAACCTGTTGTTGATTTTGCTGGTTGTACCCCTGTTCCCTTTGGTAAGGCACCACTTGACCCTATGGTCACATAGCCCCAAGATTGTTGTTGTTGTTGTACTGCTGCTGAGCTGGTCTATATTGTTGGTTTTGCTGACCCCAATTCTGACCACCTTGCCTCTGTCCCCCATAGTTGGCCACATAGTTCATATTTTCCTGATATTGATGATTATTTCCTTCCGCACTCTGCGAGCAAACATATGGTTGATTAATGCATGATGTACATAATCCTCCATTAGTTGCATCAACTATGTGTACCTGCTGCTTCTGGCTTGATTCATCAACCTTTTTGGTGAGGATACTCATTTGTGTCACTAGGGTGGCCATATTTTTAGTATGGAGTTAGTTGGGTCTAAAGCCACTAAGTGCACTACAGGAGTGATTGGAGAGCTTCTTGTCGTCCATCCTGAGTTTTGGGCCATCTTGTCAAGTAGGATCTTGCTTTCTCTAAATGCTTTGCTAAAAAATGCTCCACCTGCTGAAGCATCAACATTGGCCTTCAAACTGTCTGCCAATCCCATGTAAAACCCCTGCCCCAACATCTGCTCTGGAATACCATATGTGGACACGTAACCATCAGACCCTTGAACCTCTCCCACGTTTCTTGTAATGCCTCTGTTAGTTTCTGTCTGAAGCTCAATATCTCATCAATTTGTGGAGCATTCTTATTGGGTGGGTAGAATTTGTTCACAAATTGCTTGATTAATTCCTCCCAAGTAGTGATGGAGTTTATGGGGAGTGAATTAAGCCAAGTCTAAGCCGCTTCTGTCACTGAGAATGGAAATAGCAACAGCCTTATTGCTTCCAGTGTCACATTGTGCTGCCTTTGTGTGGCACATATCGACAGGAAATTCTTCAGATGTTGCTGAGGGTCTTCAATGTATGACCCTGAGAACAGTCCCTTGTTCTACAACAAATGTAGCATGTTATTTGTGATTTCGAATGATTTTGCTTGTATTTGAGGGGCTGAAATTGCAGTTGCCAGATTTTCAGCGGTGGGTTGTGCCCAGTCATATAGTGCTTCTTATGGAACAAGAGGCACCACACCCTGATTGTTCAGGTCATTCGCATTGTTTCTGTTGTTTGGATTTTCTACTCCGTCATCCATGTATGGTTTGATTTATTCTATTGGGTTCTGTTGTTGTTTGCCTTTCTTAGCTGCACGATTCAGTGCCTTGAAAACTTTCTAAGGATCTGATAATGCTTAGAAAAATTCACCATTTCTTGAGGAGTTTCTAGGCATGCACCTGTAACACCCAAGACTACAAACGTTAGAATTTCAATGTACTTGGTTTAAATTGAAGACAACTGACTACGTTAATAATTTTAGCACCTTTTTTAGCTGCAATTAATAACACCGTTAACTCCCCGGCAACGAAACCAAAATTTGATCATTCCAAACTATGCCTTATAAAAAGTACAAAGCGGTCGCTACAAATATATTCCGGTTAACAAGTCCAGAGTCGAATCCCACGGGGAATTAACCTATCAATCACAGCTATTGGACTCACACAAATTTCACGTATTCAATCTTCAGAAATATTTAAGTAATAGATCAGATGTTTACTAACTAAATATTATGTAATGAAAATGCAATAATTAAGAACTAACTACAAACGAGTTGTAGACAAGAATTGGAATGATGTAAGGTTCTGAGTTCCCCTATTGTCGGAATCCTTTCCGATATGTTTTCTATAAATTTGCCTAAGTCCTCTCTATCGATCATGAGCACTCTGACTGTCGTAACTCTCTCCCGAGTAATTATAACAATGTACTAGACATATTCTCCCGAATTACGCTAGCTATCCTTAAGTACAGCTCACTTAGATTGCACCCAATGTTTTGTTATCCCTTATCCCACCTTTAAACCCTTTGTATTTATCCCTCATATACATTAGGGGTGATGTTATTCAATAATTAACTAAATATGCACTCTCTCCCGAGTAATTCACATTAAATAGGAACAGTTAATGAGGGCCTTTCAATCAACAACAATAAGCATATAGTTGAACAAATAGAGAGAATACTATGACAAATCTATATTAACGTAACGAGAAAATCTTCCTTCAACAAGTTCCATCAATACCCTAGATTATGATTTTAGCTACTCATACTCATAATAACAATATCCAAAGTAATTTGCATAATTAAATTATAGAGTAGAGATAAAGGGATGTAGAAATTGATGATTCTAACTCCCAAGTAGTGTTCCACGAGCTATTCTTTCCTACGGGTGCAAAAGTCCTTCAAAGTGGATTTTTTGGGCTATTAATATGTCTGGGACAAGCCCTAAACGTGTAGGTCAACTCATAGTCAAGCCGGGAAACAATTTAACCCTTCAAAACTCGGACTGGACCTGGCTCTAGGCCTGACGTCGCAAGGCTAACGCCAGCCTCAACCTAGCCTTTGGCTGGCCTCACCAGGCTAAAGCCTGGTTCAACCTGGCCTTAGGCTGGCATCACCAGGCTAACGCCTGGTTGGGCCAGGCCTTTGGATGGCCTCGCCAGGCTAAAGCCTGGTCGAGCTGGCTTTTGCCTGGCCTCTCCTTTTCACCGTTCTCGAGTGCACTTTCGACGTTTAAGTATCCCTTTATCTCTACTTTCATCTCCAATTCACCTGCACATAAAATAGACTCCATTACGCTCAAACAAAGTGTAATTTATCATTAAAGCCTGTAAAATGCAAGGCACATAATGTGTTAAACCATGAATTATAGCGACACATCAGGTTGCTAGAGATATTAGAGTCATAATTACTGGAGTTGCTATTGGTATTAGCTTTATCAGAGGGGCTAGATTGATTTTTTGGGTAATGAGGCGTCTCTTTGTCGTTTAGTGTTAGATTTGGTTCATACCTAGTTTTTTTAGTGATTGGTTCATGCATGTATTTGTATTACAACTAATACTAGTTGTTTTATCCAAAACCATTGGCTGGACATCTAAGTGGATATTGGAGAAGCGGTTTTTAATTTCTAATTTATTTTCCATATTAATTTGATTTCCTCATACTTTGTGTTCAGCTTTAGCAAGGAGATCCTTAGCAATGTAGTGCAATTGTTTGGTAATAATATACTTACCTGTGGTAGCATTAAATAACTAGACTTCAATACCTAAATCCTTATCATTGGCGGGATCATCTTTCCCTTTCCATGCATTGGACTTCTTTTTTATGTTTCTACTAAATGTTACAGTTTGCCACACATTTATTTGTGTTTGTGGGTGTATTTGAGTCCTTGGAATTCTCAGGTTGATTAGGAACTTTTATCATGTCAGACTCAAGTTTGTAGGGGCATGTATTTTTTTGGTGACTAATCGTCCACATTGTTTGCATAAGAAGTGATCCGCTTCGTATTGTATATTTTGTTTGTGAGTGCCAATGAAGATAAATTTTACCACTTGTTTATCTAGTGGTAGTTCTAGGCATAATCTGGCATATAGACCTCTTAAGGAGGATGATGTGCATACATCCACCTTTATTAGTCTACCTATAGCACTTTCATTTTTTAGGAGCATTTGGCAATCGTAGAATTCGGTTGACAATTGAGGCAGCCTTACCCAAACTGCTAAAAAATCTGGATCGCCTCCATTGAACCAAAGTTTGGTTTCCACTTTTGCATTGAGAGAAAGGATCCTAGTATGAAGTATGGGCCATTTTGGAGGATTGAGTTCATGCTTTCCTCCTTGTGTAGTTTTACAATTAGTAGTCATTTCCCAGGTCTATAAGCGGAAAGGTTCATTTATTTTTCAAAGTTCTTGTGTTTTCCTTTTCAATATTTGGTGTAAAATTCTTCTGCCTTGAAGCTTTATAATTAGGGATAACCTCCATGGATGGTAAATTCATTGCCTATCTTCTAGTGATATGGGGATGGTAATTGGATATTCCGAATTTTCATTTAGGAGGGCTTTCCCATATCCTGATCTTGAATGTACGTTGATGGATTGTAGGAAGACGAGGGGTCCATAGTGATATTAATGAGCTCCCGTTGTTCTAGGAGTTTATCTTTGAATGAAGGGGTAGAGGCCATTATGTTGTCTGTTGGAATAACCAAGGTGGTGCTTTCATTGCATTGGAAAGGTTTTTGTATATCTGGAGGTTTGGGTGGGATTTGTAGAGGAGTTTGCTCAGTTGATATATTCATCGGAGTAAAAAAAAAGGATTGTTTAATTGAGAAGGAGGAGTAGAGAGGAGGACCTTCTCTATGATGACCCACAGGGTCATCTTATGATTTAAGACACTATTCCGAGCTCGTTAACCATAAAATATTATTTTTATTCACCTAGATTTGCATGCATAGTCCGAGTGTGAATCCCGAAAGCCTTTATGTGAAAATATATGAAATAATAATTTTTGAGAGTTAAAATTTAATTTTTGGTTAACTTTGGTCAACGTTTTAAGTAAATGGACCCGAACCCGTGTTCCGACGGTCCCGAGAGGTCCGTAGTAAGATATGGGACTTGGGCGTATGCCCGGAATCGAATTCCAAGGTCCCTAGCTCGAGTAATGAATTTTTGATGAAATTATTAGACTGAAATTTAAAGGAATTAACGAAATTGATTAGTGTTTGAACTCATTGGTATCGGGCCCGTATTTTGGTTCCGGAGCCGGTACAACTTTATTATAATATTTAAGACATATCTGTGAAATTTGGTGGAAATCGGAGTTGATTTGACGTGATTCGGACGTATGGTTGAAAAGATAGTAAATTTGAAGTGTGCTTGAAAAATTCATGAGTTTTGATACCAAATCCGCAGTTTTAGGTGTTATTTTGGTGATTTGATTGCATGAGCAAGTCCGTAGGATGTTTTTAGACTTGTTTTCATGTTTGTCTTGGAGCTCCGAGGGCTCGGGTGCCATTCGGGCGATGCGCAAGTTGAGTTAAAACTCAACCAAGGCTGTTGGTGCACCAGTTCTGGTGTGCCCGCACCTGCGAGTCGCAGGTGTGAGCGGAAGCCCGGAGGTGCGACCAATCCTGGGTTCCCCTTCTTCCGCAGGTAAGGACCCTTCAGCGCATGTGCACAACCGCAGAAGTGGTAGTCCACTCGCAGATGCGGCCCCAAGCGGCCCAGCCCCTTTCCGCAGAATCAGACGCTCCAATCGCACATGCGCATTAAAGTTAATTCCTTTAGCAATAATTAATGATATTGAACTAATTAAGATTAGATACGAGTGGGTTGGAGGTGAATTCTAAAGGAAAAGTTGTACTTGAGCAGTGAGTGGCCTGTGAAATCGAGGTAAGTGTTGTGTCTAAACTTAGCTTGAGGGAATAGGTATTGTGTGACTACTTGCTACTTGTTTTCTTGTTGAATACCATGTATAGGTGAGGTGACGAGTACCTATACGTTGTGGTCGAGTCATAATATGCGAGCGAAAGTTCATTCTTGTATTCTTGTAGTCTTAAAGCCTATTATCCATGTTTATTGTTGCTATTGAAATGTTGAAAGAATTGTATCCGGTTCTACCAAGATGGATATCGTTGTGAATATTGATTTGAGATTGAGGTATTATATTGTGAAAGGAATTATGAGGAAATGCTGATTTCTTGTGAAAATTTCTCTTTATCTATTGTTAATGATTCTGTGATTGGCGAGGAAGAGTGTAAAGCACGAAGGGTGATGCCGTGCATGATTTATTTATATTGTGAGGAAGAGTATAAAGCACGAAGGGTGATGCCGTGCATGATTTATTTATATAGTGAGGAAGAGTGTAAAGCACGAAGGGTGATGTCGTTCATAATTTATTTATATTGTGTTGAGAGTAAAAGCACGAAGGGTGATGCCGTGCATTCATATTTATAATCTGGTGAGGATGAGAGTAAAAGCACGAAGGGTGATGCCGTGCATTCTATTTACTATTTGGTGAGGCTGAGAGTAAAAGCACCAAGGGTGATGCCATGAAAATTTCCTTTCTATTTAAATTGCTTAATTTGTTTGTTTATCATTGTTGATTCCTGCCTTTTGTTTTCTCACTCATTATGTTAAAATTCCCCACTGTATGTTCCCTCCCCATTATTTGCTGTTTTTAACTCTTTATTTGCTGTTCTTTTTTCCCCCCTAGCAGGCTTATATATCACTACAAAAAAATAGCGTTTAGCGACGGCCACATTGCGTCGCTAAATCAATGTTTTCCGTCACTATAGGTATTCAGCGTCAGATTAGCGAGGGATCCAAGTTGGTCCCTAAAATGCTCGTAGCTAAGCATATAGCGACGAAAAATACCAAACCGTCGCAGAATAAGCGACGGATTAGCAACGGAATATATATGTAGCAACGTTTAGCGAGGGAAATTACCATCGCTATATTGCTTGTTTCTGTCGCTGTTTTGACGCCTTTTGTCTCTGCAATACGTAACAAAATTCGTCGTTTGTTCTTTTAGCGACGCAATCGTCCGTCGCTAGTCGTGTTATAGCTAATTTTCCCTGCTTTTTGCAACAAAAACCTTTTGTCGCCAATTCGTCGCAAGATTTAATTTTACGCGATAATTTTAGCTACGAAATATTTCCTCGCTAATTAATTTTTAATATATTGTTGAATTTTAAAAAAAAATTATTTATTATTTTAAATATACTCTGTTCAAGCATATTACGTAAAAGCTATTAAATACACTTAACAAAAAGTCACTGATATTAATATAAATTAACAATATATTCAACAAGGTCCAAAATATATAGCATAATGCATAAAACAGTATCATTAAGTACAAAAAATCTACAAGGACCAACAATAAAGTCCAAGCAAAGTAGGCTAACTATGCGAGGCTGGAGAGTTACGGTCATCATCAGAACCCAATGCATGAACCTCATCAATGTTAGCAGCAGTAGAAGATGTAGGAACTGTAGGTGCCACATCTAATGGGTGGCTGGTAAGACTAGTATTTGGCTGCTGCGAGGGTAAGGAAACTAATTCGCGTACCCGCTCAATGATTGCAGGAACTATATGATCTGTCAGTGCAGGAATCAATCGCATCACTAACTCATCCAGATTCTTGTCGTTGTTGATTGAGCATTTGCAGGTGTTGCTGACGATGTAACATCAGATCCCAAAGATCCATGAAGATTTGGCCCGTAGTAGCATTTTGCTTGAGATCCAATACCATATACTCTTCTTTTCTTTTCTCCTCCTGCGGCTTGATAATATGCTTTACACATATCAATATCAGATTGAGTTTGTGTTTGTTGTTGTAATATTTCCTGATATTTTTCCTGTAGAAGAGTTAAGAATAACATTCAATTTACAAAATTAAAAATATATATGAAAGTAATCAATAAAATTATTAAAAAGTTATCTTACATGTACGATTCGGGATTTCTCAGCAACAAAAGATTTTGCATCATTACCATGTGTATGGAAGTGCAAATGCAACTCACTTGGTGTTGGATCTCGACCCTTTTTAACAGCCTATACAAACGTTATTCAAGACAGCGACAAAAACAAGCAATATTGTCACATAAGGACCAAAGGATACAAAATCAAGAATGCAACCACCTTGTCCTAGAGTGACAAGAGAAGGTTGTTTCAATTGCTGTTGCCAGAATTCCATGAAAACCAAAACCACAACTCAATACTAAACTGGGCAACTCCCAGAAAATGCATATAGGAAAATTTCTTATATTGAAGTATATAAATACATGATTCCAAATAGAAAATTTGATCATTCTGTACTGCTTGCTATAAAAATGTACACATGATGATTTCTTAAAAGAGAATCCTAATCCTACGAAAACTTACTTTATCTGCCACGCGTCTTCCAGTATTCAACAAAGACGATCTTATATTTCTACCAAGATATAAAGAGAATTATATACACATGTAAAATGGGGGAGAAATTCACAAACTTCTGGAGAAAATTCCAGTTCAAAAAACTGTCTTTAGTCTTATCTTCCTGAGAGTACTCTGATCAGATGGTATCTGTGATTACTCTTTCTGTCTTTTAGACTTGAATTGGTACTTGTAATGGAACGAGCAGTGATGCCCACAGTTGTCAGTCTTATTGAATTAGTACACAAAGTAGGGGACTAAAGCTGAAATAACCATGAATACTGTGACTAACCAGTATAATGGGGAGGAAACAAGAGCTTTCGCAAAGACACATAAGTATATTACAAGACTAGGTCTTCAGATACTTTGTCTTTGATTGCTGACACTATATTCAAAGTTCTTTCCAAAGAATATGCTTGATTTTCATACTCAAATACATATGGAGGATCATTGCAAGAAGAAGGACTACTCTACTGCCTACAACTGGAGGAAATTAAGAATAGACAAAAACATAAATTTAAAAATGACTACTCTACTGCCTACAACTGTTAGTCACATAAGGATAGATAGAGCAGAAATGGGATGCACAATTGTTAGTCATATAAGGATACACATTTGCTGGGCAGTGAGGTTTGCAGCAGTTTTTTGGTGCTGGATCTCACAAACATGCAGAATTAGACATTGACAGACCAATATGGTAAACAAATATGCGACAATGCAGATTCTCACCATGCACATTGACGGAACAATATGTATCAGAATAATCTCACAAGACCACATCCAAGATCACTAACATGAGAATCATTTTCAGATTCGAATTAGTGCAAACTTAAATGAGATTTTCAGATATTTTATATCCACTTACAAGTCTCTTGCGATGCTCCCCAACACTGATAGAGCCACCTGTGTGAGTCCCAGTGGCAACTTCGCTCCCACCACGGTGATTTTTTGCATTTATTTATGACTTTTCAACACACTTAGGATCTTTTCAAAGTCTCAACCAACTTTCCCACACATTATTTGGAATAGTGTCCGAGTGCACCTCAGTTGATTTTAATTTGCTAACAAAATCAGAGTATCTTATTGCTGCCCTACGCTCCCATTGGATCCGAACCGCACTATCAATTGAAGAATCCTAGTAGAAAGCCTTCTGAAATAATTTAATAAAGTAATAACATTAATGAGTTACATATAATTTCTAAATCCAATTGTGATGGATTATACCTTGAATTCTCCAAAGTAATTTTTTTTTAATCTCATTTGAGACGTTTTTCCTGTTGAATCCATTAGGATCAAGTTCATGATTGAAAGCCTTAGTTATAAACTCGGAGCATTGAAATGAAGGCTCTAACCTGAACAAATTAGAAGACATTATTTAAAGGAATACCATGTACCAATAAAAATATACCAAAAGTAATAGTACAAGTATGGACTAACCCTGTAGGAGAAATAGTAACAAGTGTCCGCGGCCCGCGGGTACTGCTTGCAAGATGTGAGGTCCTCATCTTCACCCCAATACAACATACATCCAGAATTACAACAATCAATCTTTTCAGCTGGCAAACCCAAGCTACGCACTAGCTTCTTGGTCTCGTAATAGTTATCAAGCATTGTGTTATCTTCTGGTAAAGCCTCTTTCAACAACTGCATCATTTGGTTATAACCTCTTTGTGATAAAGTATTCTCCATTTTAATATTTAGCATCCTAGAAACCACTGCGAGTTGAGAGAGGGAAGAACCATGGTATAATTTTGCATCAGCGACATGTAGCAAATCATATAACCTTTGGCACTCAAGATTTGGATCCTCCTCCATTGAAGGATTAGGCTCCTACTCCATTGAAGGATTAGGCTCTGCCTCCATTGAAGGTTCATAAGAATGAGACGACTCTGGTTCAGTATTATTATAAGACTGCCAGCTCAAACCATGGCCAAAATTAGGTCCAGCGGCATCCAAGACCATTTGTCGGTATGGATTCTCATATACCGATTCAGGTTGAGCGCCACCATGCAAATCACCACTAGAAGACATCTCACCGGTCACATTTCTTTCTCCTTGATACTTCCAAAGAAAATAGTTCTCAACAAATCCATACTGATAAAGGTGCAATTTAACAGTTTCAACATCCATGTATTTAATGTTGTGACATTTTTTACATGGACAACTAACGTTGTCACCACTAATGCGATTGCGTGAGAGCAAGCAAACTGGAGAAACTTGTTCACACCAGTTATGAAACTTAAATTAATACCTCCTCGGCCATCCAACCTTTTGTACATCCAATCACGCTCTAGATTGTCCATGTTCCTATTTAATATTAAAATAAACAAGACCTTAGAGTTCTTTATTTAATAAGACTCAATTAACACTGAGATTATTGCCGGTAATTTCATTGGATTTCAATGAGCTCCTCCATAATTTCACATTATGACAAAGAATGCTTCCAAATAATTCAAACATGGAAGTCATGAAGATTAAGTGGCCAACAAACCTTCTACAAATTGAAACTCATATGAAAATTGGTCTAATACCCCATATAGATAAAATATTAGGTTTTAAAGATGCATAACATATACAGAATACTCTTTGTCAGAATTTTTTCACTTCTTACGAACTTGAACACCCTTGCGAAAATTTATGACTTCGCCACTGATTACATGGTTCCGAAGTGTGTACATGTTTTTTTTTTGGATTAATGGGGGAGCAATTAGTAAAGATTTTTGGAATGGTCTTTATTACCAGTGAGATTTTGATAAAGGTAAAATACATCGACAACCCCTTAAAGTTGTCTCAACTTTTCACTTAAATACTTTATCATAAGTATGTTTCATTTGAACACTTTATCCAGGCTTTTGCTGTGTCATTTGAACACACCAGTTGACATTGGCATTTCCGGCAAAGTACCGCCGGAAAATTATACCCATTTAGCACAAGGAGGTTCATCGAGCCCACATGGGCAACAACAACAAACAACCGCACATTCCGCAGTCGTTCCACCTACAACCTCTGCGAACAACGCCCCTTCCGAACCCCACCTCGTGATGACGAAACTTGGCCCGATAAAAATGGATGTCGCAGCCGTTCCACCGAAAGTGATGACGGCGAAATCGTGACTCAATCTGGAGATTTACCATTAAGATTGGAAGAACTTGAAACTAGGAATCAAAATTTGAAACCCTCGATTTGATGATGTTTTAGTTAAATGAATATTGGAGTTTGCTCTTAATATCAATATGAACTTACCTGTGCAGTTCGGTGTGTTTTGATTGATTATTAAACTGGTTAGAATTGAAGCACCATTGTCAACCGTTGAAGGAGTTG
>ML306343.1:0-13031 GCA_005239505.1 Nicotiana paniculata | reverse complement strand
TGCGTCGTGAGCTGCTGAAGGAAACACATGATACACTTTGGGCTGGTCATCCGGGAATTGAAAAGATGCTAGCACTACTGTCCCGATGTTATTTCTGGCTAAGAATGGAACAGGACGTTGAAGCTTATGTGAAGAGCTGCCTCGTTTGTCAACTTCACAAAACTGAGAGGAAGAAAGAAGCAGGGTTGCTGCAACCTCTGCCCATTCCAGAAGAAACATGGCAATCTGTTTCTATGGATTTTATCAGCGGGTTTCCTAAGGTTAATGGACTGTCTTCAGTCATGGTTGTGGTCGACAGGTTTTCAAAGTATGCTGTTTTTATTGCTGCCCCAACAGAATGTCCCTCAAAGGTCGCTGCTGAATTATTCTTTACAAACGTTGTCAAGTATTTCGGTATGCCACAGGATGTGATTAGTGACAGGGATGCAAGATTCACAGGCCGGTTCTGGACTTATTTGTTCAATCTGATGGGCACAAACTTGAAGTTCTCAACGGCAAACCATCCCCAAACTGATGGCCAAACTGAAAGAATCAATCATCTGCTGGAGGAATACTTGAGACATTTCGTGACTGCTAGTCAGCGAAACTGGACAGATTTAATGGACTGTGCACAATTCTCCTATAATTGTCACAAGTCTTCAGCGACAGAGAAGAGTCCATTTGAGATCGTGTTGGGAAAACAGCCAAGGTTACCGACAGAGATGGCGCAACAGAAAACTGGAGGCAAATGTCCAGCTGCCTATCGCTATGGTTGGGATAGACAGGCCATGATGAAGGAAGCAACATACAGTTTGAAATTGGCACAGAAACGCATGAAGAAGTATGCTGATCGGAACAGATGTCCATTGGAATTCAAGGTGGGCGACAAGGTGTTATTGAAGCTTACTCCACAAATCTGGAAAAAGATTGATACACGAGTAAGGCATAGAGCCTTGGTTTCAAGGTATGATGGTCCCTTTGAAGTGATTGAAAAGGTGGGCGAAGTTGCTTACCGGTTGAAGCTGCCGGACAGAATGAAGATACACCCCACTTTCCATGTGAGTTATTTGAGGCCTTATGTTGAAGATCCTGAAGATCCGGATAGGCACAAGAAGATCAAGAGAGCTCCTCCTGAAGTGCGCACTCAGATTGAGGATGAGATCGAAAATATTCTGGACCACCGGGTACTTGGGATGCACAAGAAGAACAGGCGGACATAATTTTTAATTCAATGGAAAGGCAAGCCCGAGGAAGATGCAACTTGGGAGAAGGGGAATTCTTTATGGCAATTTGAAGATCAAATTGAGGACTACTTGAAATCAGCCTCGACGAGGGCGTCGAGTTCAACTAGTGGGGGTGGTTTGTTAGCCCCTAATATTGAGCCATGACAGATGCGGGAAGATTCTATGTCAAGGGCTTGTCCATTTCCCCTTGAAATGGGTGTTGATAAGCAATGTTCGAAGCTGGATGTGTGTCTAAGTCAGTGCATGGACTTAGACAAATCAGCTAGGCAAGGTGCCTCGGGCGATGGCAAGGCAGCCTTGATCGTGGGCAACGGCTAAGGCAAAGAAGGCGCATGGCACTTGACTAAGGCATGCGTGTGGATCAGTGAGACGACTAAGTTCGTGGCTAAGACATGGTCACAAGCTTATGGGCGAGACATGGTCCAAAAGACAAGGCAAGGCAGGAAGCTAAGTGTGGGCAAAAAGCTGGAAAATCAGTGTGCAAGGCATGTGACTGAAGAAGTGTGCAAGGCATGTGCTGTGGAAGTTTAACTCATGTGTTTGGCACATGAGCAGTTGGTTCAGTTGCTGAAGATAATGCAATTTCGTGGGAGAGTTTGAATTTAAATTCAAACTAGGTAGTTGGCTTATTTTTAGGACAGGCATGTGCATGGCACATGGTTTGTAACTGCCCATAACTGCCCCTTTGTAAATCTGCCTATGGCAGCCCTATATATGTGTGTAATTTCGTTGGTAGAAAGTAAGAGATGTTTTGTAAGCCTTTCCAACAAGTATCCTTTGTAATTCTGAGAGAATAAGAAAGGTTGGGTGTTTTTACCTGTATATGTGTGTGTGCTTATGTTTTCTGAAAGTCTGGAATTTTGGCTAAGTCTAAAACAATGAGCAAAAAAAGTGAGGCTAAGTGGCTGTGTGTGGCTACTGCCGTGCAGTGTCAATAGTGCGAAAATTGACCCTGTAACAACGGCACCTTCTTTGCCTTAGCCGTTGCCCACGATCAAGGCTGCCTTGCCATCGCCCGTGGCACCTTGACTAAGGCATGCGTGCGGATCAGTGAGACGACTAAGTTCGTGGCTAAGACATGGTCACAAGCTTATGGGCGAGATATGGTCCAAAAGACAAGGCAAGGCAGGAAGCTAAGTGTGGGCAAAAAGCTGGAAAATCAGTGTGCAAGGCATGTGACTGAAGAAGTGTGCAAGGCATGTGCTGTGGAAGTTAAACTCATGTGTTTGGCACATGAGCAGTTGGCTCAGTTGCTGAAGATAATGCAATTTCGTGGGAGAGTTTGAATTTGAATTCAAACTAGGTAGTTGGCTTATTTTTAGGACAGGCATGTGCATGGCACATGGTTTGTAACTGCCCATAACTGCCCCTTTGTAAATCTGCCTATGGCAGCCCTATATATGTGTGTAATTTCGTTGGTAGAAGGAAAGAGATATTTTGTAAGCCTNGTGTAAAGAGTTACACATTGAGTTAGGAAGGAGTCCTAAGTCTTGTTTTCAAGAGTGAAAACATCTAAGGCTAAGAGTAGTCTTGAGAGAGCTTGTGAGAGTCAAGAGTGATCTTCACTTGTAAACGAGTTTGAGTTTCTTTGTATGCTCGAGTTAAATACAAAGTTGGGAAAGATTTTTCCTGTATATTGTGCCTTGTGTTCTACTCTAAATTCTGTTTCCTTTACTTATTTTCGTATGCCTAAAATCAGTGTCTAACTTACTACGTTGAAGCTGTCTAAAATAAACTAAGTCCAAAGTTGCTGGAATTTTGGCCGAGTGTTGGAGCAGGCTGAAGTCAAGTGTGAGGCTTGGCTGTCGCACGGGCTGTTTTTGGAGAGACTAAAAACGAGCCTGTGACAACTGGTTCAAACCTTGTACCTCAAGGACAAAACAATATTTACAACTACCTTTCAACCAATGAGCCGCCCAACTATTTCATGTATAATGTAGGGATTTTGTGTGTTATATATATAACACAGTTAATTCATGCACTATACATATATAGCGCGGTTTTAAACCGCGCTATACTTTAACGACTAAAATACCGTTAAATTATAGCGCGGATAATTACCGCGCTATATATAGTATAATAACTTCTTTTTTACACTTATTAGTATTCTTTTTTGTCCAAAAGAATATTATTTTGGTTCCGGACTCCAAATTTACACTCTAAACTAAAAAGTACAATACTATGCTGATGACTACTGTGTACTTTTATAGTTAAACTAGATGATGTACCCTTGCATCACACCCGATTGTTGCTTGTTTTTCTTATTCTTCTTGTTTTGTTCTTTTTAATATTTTTTGGTCTATTGTTAATTACACAATTTTTATACTTTTAGGGAAAGAAGAAAGAGAATAGGCTTTTGTGTAATAATGTATACGACCACGATTGTATGTATTCTTATTTATCTTTTGCATTATGTGCATTTTAATTTTTCTGAAATCGTATTACTATACCAATCACTTTAAAATACTTGTCAAAGTTTAATGTTTTTCTATACAATGATTAGATAATAATGCAAGTAGAATTTAAATTATTGTTACATAGGGTCTTCTCGACAATTTTGTTTTGCACCATTAAGTCTTAAATTAATTACTATGAAATAATAATTTAAAAGTCAGTTGAAAAATAAGTCGTCATGTATTTTTTTGATTGTTTCAATTGAATGATATATAATATTATTCTTTTAGTATTTTCAGTTGTGTTAATGTATTACTTTTTCTTTTTATACTAATCAAAATTTAAATAATGAAACATATTAATATTCCCAAATAGTTGATGAAAAGGTATTTTTTGGTCCTTTGAAATAATAATCGTGATTTTTAATTATTAAGAATTTTAACAAGAAAATTTGTATTTTGTTCTAGTTGAATGACATAATACTAAAAATAAATTAATCTCTCGATCACGCTAAATACTAATCAAATTGACCTTAAATTGAAATAATGCAGTTTTTTCTAGTTTCATTTGATATGATTGAGATATTATTTAGGGTATAATACAATTTTCATCACAATAGTAGTATTTGTTGAGATTTTTAAAAAATAATTAATTGTATATTTATGTATTTTGAAATTTATATATGTTGAATGCTTATTGAATATAGTATGTACTCAACTAACTTCGATCATCAAGGGAGAAGTATAATATTGTATGACGATACTTCTCATACTTTCTAATATATAATAATATTTAAAAGAAAAGTTTCCACAAATTAATTGCCTTAATTTTTACTTCAGATATTCTCAACTCATATTTTATGGAGAGGATACTTATTATACAATTTGAACAATTTTTTAATATTCTATAATAAATTAAAAAAGGGGACTTGAAACTATAATTTATTCTTAAATATTTTTTTCCGAATTTTATAAAGTGTTCCAATTGAAATTGTAATTTAATGAGAACTTTGTATAAAATGATATCAATTGATAATGATATAATAACATTTGAATGTAAATCAACATGCATTAACACTAATTATTTTTTAATAAAATCTTCTTTACCTGGAATAGTTAATAAATAAACTAAATGAAATAATATTTCTTAAGGAGATAAAAGAATTGTCATATATAAATGTACGTGACCTTAGTATTTTTAATCAGGTGAACATTTGAAATATAAAATTATAAAAAATGATATTTTTTTTAGTTGAAAGTACTTATTGAAATAATAATAATAATAATAATAATAATAATAATAATAATAATAATAATAATAATAATAATAATAATAATAATAATAATAACAACAACAACAACAATCAAGTAATGCATTTAATGAAGATATTGAATGTTGAATGGAAAGCGGGGTCCACCTAAAGAATTTAATAGCTTATGGCCATATTAGTTTTGATTATTAAGAACCCACAATCAAACTTTTGAGCCTAGTATACACGCAAATATTGCACCAATATATTTAAAATGACCATTATGCCCTTGGTCAACCTCATCTTCTCTCTTCTATATAATAGAAAAATGAGTTAGGCCCCACCTATCACTTGACACACTATCTCTCACGAATCACATAGAGCACCTTTGGATTAGTTGATTTGAAGTAGCTGATAAACATTAGGGTCCGAAAAGTACTTTTAAGTGTTGAAACTGATTTAATAAATAAGCAGTTGTGTTTGGATAAAAGTGCTGAAATTGTTAATAAGTTGCTGCAATATTTGATTAAAAAGTGCCGATAAGCTTTTTTTATGTTAAAATGACTTAAATAACCTTAGAACTGTTTACACTTATAAGGGTGTAATTTCTTCAAAATTTTAGACTCCATATCGATTCAAATACAAAATATCCTATTTGTCATTTTATTTTAAATACAAAAGTGCTTAGATAAGATAATTTTATTTTATGATAAACATATAATGATAAGTTATAATAATTAATAAATTGACAAAAGATACTCAGTAAAAAACAAACCTAAATAGGACAAAATATTTGAAGAGAAACAAACATTGTCTTCATCACCACAACACTTAGAAAACAATACACCAAAAAATTGATATGTCCTCATTTATTACATACAGTTCAAAGATTAATACATAATTACATTGATACAAATATGCAAAGAAATAGAGATTTACTTATCTTAAATAGTCAATGAGAATTGTAGACTAGAAGAGGCGGGGGGAGGGGGTGGGGGGTTAGGTTGAAAGAATACTTGAGGTAGTGATTATCGATGTAGAGTTTTGTTCTAAAAAGAAATATTTTAAGGATAATATTATAAAAATCTTGGTCAAACTTAAAGTGCATATAAGCTAAAAATTCATAAGTTGGGTGTGACCAGCTTATAATTTTTGGCTTATTTTTGACTTATAAGCACTTTTAACTTTACCAAACGCGTAAATAAACCGAAGAATACTTATAAGCTAGTTTGACCAGCTTATAAGCTTAGCCAAACACCCTCATAGTCTCTTCACAAATTCATTTATTTTTTTAATCTCTTACTTCACTTCACTTCATCCCCTTCCTGCATTCTTTTAAACAAGAAACTAAAATCAAAATTTTAACGAGAAGTCAAAGAGAGTCTAAAAGATATAAAAATAAAATTTAAGAAATATTAACACTAATAACTATAAACATTCAAAAATTTTGTGATTATCTTTTTGGACCAACCATGGAAAACTATAATTATAATTCTTTATAGTATTAATTCAAACCATGTGTCTTAATGATAAGAAGTGGTGTCAACATCAATGTCGGGCCGTGTTTGCTATTTAGGTTTCTAATGTTAACAGCGTTATTCCCAGCTCAGTGATTATTTTTGTTGAGAGAAAATTTTGAGATCAACTCCAATTCACAAGTAATTCCCTTTCTCCCACACAATCAACGCCATCGAATTTTGGAAGTGTCGCCTAAAGTTTCAGTTTCTTCTTGTGTTGATAAATCTAATAACTAGTGCATGTAATCATAAACATATATCAAAGTAGGAGTTTGTGATTGACTATTAATATTGAGTTATAGAAAGTAATATCGTTTATCACCATGTATGATCTCCACATCACTAAAAATTATCAGATCAACATATAAAGAATGACGTGAGAACTAAGCTAAATTTATCCCTAATAAAAATTCACATAGTTAGCATCCGAAGATTTTTGTGGGGAAGATTTCTTCCTTTATCGAGTTAGATAAATAGGATTGGCGTTCATCACTTTTAAGATTTCAAATTATTTTCTTTAGTTATTCGTATTTTTTAATAATCTCTTATAGTATTTTTTTTAAAACTACGTGGATATTAATTGTTGATTAATAAAAGAGAAAGACTTGTAAGTAGTTGTACCAACACCCATAATTGTGAATAAAAGACAAAAAGGTAATTTGATTTACTTTGATATAGTAATCAATACTCCATGTAGTAATTTGATAAACTTTCTAAGAAGTTGCAATTTTTTCTTAATTTTTCTTATAACTATTCTAATTTTTATATTTAATTTTTTTAAAAATATAGTATATTCATTAATATAGATCTTACATTAGACAAAATCATAATTAAATTAACGTGGATAAGACGATTAGCCATTGGAGGTGTTGATCTTAGAACTTTCAAAATTCTTGTAATTGTAATTTTAATTACAAGTAGATGCATCATATAGTGTATGTACACTATATTATAAAACTAAAATAAATCATATGTAGTTTTATTGTATGCATTCCAAATTAAGGTGATGCATCCCTAATGGTATTTTTACTAGTTGCTCTATGTGTTCCTAGTAAGTGATGCATCTCCTGGTTAAAGTTATGCATCTTCTAGTTATGGTGATGCATCTCCAAAGACTTTTATTGGTTCCTCTACTTGATCCCGGTGGGTGATGCTGATGCATCTCCATTGGTTTTTTACTAGTAGCTCTACTTGTTCCTAGTGGGTGATGCGTCTCCTAGTGAAGGTGATGCATCTACAAAGGCAGTTTTTATTGGTATAATTCGTTCACTTGTTCCTGGTGTGTGCATCTCAAAGTCAGCCCGAGTTTGTAAATCTCACCACAAACATAAAATGTAAACATGATATGTAACTCAATAAATAACAATTTAACTGATAGTAATAAAAAAATAGACATTAAGTCAGTTAAATGTGCCGACTTGCTTAACTTATCCAACGACCCATATTGTGTCAAATTGATTCGAAGTCCGTAGGAGCCCAACAACGAAATCCATGGTAATACGTTTCTACTTCCACTTTAGAATCTCAAGTCTCTGAAACAAATCGTCAGGTCTTTGATGCTCATACTTCATTTGCTGGAAATTCAAACACCGAGCCCCATACTCAACTTTATCTTTCTTCATTCTTCTCCACCAATACTGCTGCCTCAAATCCTGATACATCTTGGCGGCACTCAGATGAATGGGATACCGCAAATTATGAGCCTCCTCAAGAATCAACTCACGAAGTCCATGCACATTGGGCACACAAATTTGACCATGTACCCGCAACACCCCTTCATCTCCAATAGAAACCTTCTTGGCATCATTGTGCTGCATCGTGTCCTTAAGGACAAGCAAATGGGGGTCATCATACTGACGTTCTCTGATGCCCTCATATAAAGAAGACTGAGAAACCGTGCAAGCAAGAACCCAACTAGGCTCCGAAACATCTAACCTCACAAATTGATTGGCCACGGCTTGAACATTTGATGCTAGCGACCTCTCACCAACTGGATTATATGAAATACTACCCATACTCACATCCTTCCTACTCAAAGCATCGACCACTACATTGGCCTTCCTGGAATGATATAAAATGGTAATATCATAGTCTTTTAACAGCTCTAACCACCTCCACTGCCTGGAGTTGAGATCCTTTTGCTTAAACAAGTACTGTGGACTCCGATGATCTGTGAATACCTCACACGACACGATGTAGAGGTAATGCCTAATCTTCAATGCATGAACGGTAGCTGCCAACTCTATGTCATGAAAAGGGTTAATTTTCTCATGAACCTTCAACTGTTGAGACGCGTACGCAATCATCATGCCATCCTGCATCAATAATGCACCAAGCCCAATACTCGATATATCATAATACATGGTTTTAAGACCCCGAACTCGTAGGCAACACCAACACCAAAGTTGTAGTCAAGGCAGCCTTGAGCTTCTGAAAGCTCAACCCACACTCATCGGACCACATGAATGGGTCACCCTTATAGGTTAATCTAGTCAATGGGGCTGCGATGGATGAAAATCCCTCAACGAACCAGCGATAATAACTCGCTAAATGCAAGAAGCTCTAAATCTCTATAGCTGAAGTAGGTGTCCAGTTATGAACTGCCTCAATCTTCTTAGGATCCACTTTAATGCCCTCGACAGACACAACATCTCCCATAAAGGCAACCTAATCCAACCAAAACTCACACTTTGAGAACTTGGCATATAACTGACAATCTCTCTGAGTCTGAAGTACAATCTGAAGATGTTGCTCATGCTCCTCTCGACTGCAGGAGTAGATAAAAATATCATCAATGAAGACGATCACAAAAGAATCCAAATAGGGCTTAAATACACGATTCATTAAATATATAAATGATGCCAGGGCATTTGTCAAGCAAAATGACATCACTAAGAACTCATAATGCCCATATCGAGTCCGAAAAGCTGTCTTAGCGACATCCGATTCCATAATATGCAACTGATGGTAGCTAGATCTCAAATCAGTATTCGAAAACACTTTGGCACCTTGAAGCTGATCAAGTAAGTCATCAATCCTCGGCAACAGCTACTTGTTCTTGATAGTGACTTTGTTCAGTTGCTGATAATCTATACATATCCTCATCAAACCATCCTTCTTCTTCACAATCAACACTAGCGCACCCAGGGTGAGACACTAGGCCTAATGAATCCTTTATCAAGCAAATCCGACAACTACTCCTTCAGTTCCTTCAAATCAGGTGGGTCCATACGGTATGGTGGAATAGAAATGGGTTGGGTGCCTAGAGCTAAGTCAATACAAAAGTCGATATCTCTGTCAGGTGACATCCTCGGCAAATCTGCAGGAAACACCTCTGGAAACTCACGCACAACTGGTATTGAATCCATGGAAGGTCGCGCTAGGATCACATATATAGGCCAAATATTCTAGACATCCCTTCTCGACCATGCACAGAGCCTTCACATAAGAAATAACCCTACTGGTAGAATGCCCAAGAGTCCCCCTCCACTCTAATCGAGGAAACCACGGCATGGCTAAGGTCACCGTCTTGGTGTGACAATCCAATATGTCATGGTAAGGTGACAACCAATCCATTCCCAAAATAACATCAAAGTCCACCATATCAAGAAGTACGAGATCTACACTAGTCTCAAGGTTCCCGATAGAAACCACACATGAGTAATAAACACGATATACAACAATAGAATCTCCCACATGCGTGGGCACATATATAGGAACACTCAAAGAATCACAAGGCATGATTAGATGTGATGCAAAATAGGATAACACGTAGGAATAAGTAGAGCCCGGATCAAATAGAACTGAAGCATCTCTATGGCCAACTGGAACAATACTTGTGATGACAGTATCAGATGAGCCTGCCTCAGGTCTATCTGGAAATGCATAAAAATGGGGTTGGACCCCACCATATGGCCTCCGCCCCTTGGGCGACCTCTAGCTGGATGACCTCCACTTCTAATGGCCTAACCTCCACCTCTAGTAACCTAAACCCCATCTCTGGCTGGCTGTGTGGGCGGTGGAGCAACCTGTGCCGGTATAATGGCACGAGAACCCTGTTGAGGTCTGTTTCTCGTCAATCTAGGGCAATACCTCCCGATGTGACGTATTCCCCCACACTCAAAGCACTCCATCGACTGCTGAGACTGACCCTAACAACCCGGATAACCACTATAGTAACTCTGAAGCGGTGGTGCACTGATAGGAACTAAAGGTGCACTAAATGCTGGCAACTCAGGACGAAACCCATAAAAACCACGACCGCTCGAAGCATCGCGGGATACCTGAAGAGCTGACTAAATTGGCCTAGGAGGATGACTCTACCAAAAGAACCTCTGCCTAATGACGAGGCCTCTTCTCAGATATTGCCCCTCTATCTTGACCGCGAACCATCTCGATCCGTCTAGCAATCTCTACGTCCCTTTAGAAAGAAATATCATCCCTGTCTTTTTGGCTATCTGAAGCCTAATACCAAAGGTAATACCGTCAATAAACCTCCTCACCTCTCTCTATCAGTGGGAAGAAAAATAACTTTATGACTGGCCAGGTCCATAAATTTGGTCTCATACTGGGCATGCAACCCTGCTGAAGGTGCACAAACTGCCGAAGGTACTCCTCTCTCAGAGTGAAAGGAATAAACTTCTCCAAAAATAGCTGCGTAAATTGATCCAAAGTAAGTGGAGGTGAACTAGCTGGTCTCTCTGCTCAAAATCCTGCCACCATCTCTTGGTAGAACCGGTTATCTGAACATTGCAAAGTCAACCCCAATGGTCTCAACAATACCCATTTTGCGCAACACCTCGTGGTAATGGTCTAGGTAATCATGTGGGTCCTCAGAAAGTGCAGCACTATAATGAAAATAAGAGCTTGGTGAACTTATCCAACCTCATCAATCCCTCAGAAAACATTGCGAGCCTCTTTCCGGGTTGTGTAGCAACAACGGGCTGAACTACCCCAATTGTTGGAGCTGCCAGAGTCTGGTATAGGGGATCCATCTGCTCCAGAGTGTGAGTGGCGAGTCTGGTGCTACTCCCCCAGTCGGAGAAATGGTTGGTGCCATAGGAAATACCCCGGTCTGAGCCATACCCTCGATGAGTCCATTCAAGCGGACTAAAGCATCCTAAAGTACATGAGTGATAATGATTCCCTCTGGGACCTGAGCGGGTCCGACTGGTGCAGTTTGAGCTGGGACTTCCTCCTCATGATCAATCTGAGGCTACACCATGGGTGCTGCTGCTCATGCTCTAGGCTGAGCTCTGCCTCTGCTCGGCCCCGACCCCTACCCCTAGTAGTGGAGGCAATAGGGGCTCTGACTTATGCCTATGACGTTGTGCGAGTTCTCACCATCTGCAAAAGAACAAGGGCAGAATGGTTCAAACTTCAATAATGGAAATAAATCGCATGACGAAGAAAGAAAGAAGTGAGATTTTCCTAAAGCCTTATAGTCTCCGAAAGATAAGTATATACATCTCCATACTGATATTCCAGACTCTACCAAGCTTGCTCATGACTTGTGAGACATTAGGCAACCTAGTGCTCCGATACCAACTTGTAAGCCAACGTTAGCTATATTTATTAACCAATTTTAATAATTCAAATAAAATGATAAAAATAACAACCGAATAGTCTGAAATAAGGTAATAAAGTATTGAATGACGTAATCCAAATACAATCTCAGAAACTGGAGTCATGAATATATGAGTGTCTAGAGTACTACAGATGATAGTATGGATAAACACAACTGCCAGAATAAACAAAAACAACAAAGATGACATAGGAGGGGACTTTAGGGCTGCGGACGTCGTGCAACTATACCTCAAGTCTCCAAAGGTAGCTGGATATGGGCATTCTCACTAAGCGCTGCTTGGTCCAACTCCGGAATCTGCACAAGAAGTGCAAAGTGTAGTATGAGTACAACCGCCCCCATGTACTCTGTAAGTGTCGAGCCTTACCTCGACGAAGTAGTGACGAGGCTAAGGCGAGCCACTTACAATAACTTGCACACAATAATAATAATAATAATAATAGAAAAACAGGAAAAGGAAGTAAAGTTGTTAACTCATGAAAACGAACTCAAAATCCATCTACCAGAGGGCCCAGAATAACAAGTCTCATAGTCTCATATCACAATACTGAGGCAAATCCAACAATCACAAACAAGTACCACATATACAAACCGTTGCGGCGCAACCCAATCCCACCATATCATCATCTGTAAATATCATAATCTGTCCTTATTCCACCATTTCAATTCCTTACCTTTCAATTTCATTGCAGTGTGCAATCTCCCCATACAATTTCAATCATCATAAACAATTCAACAACCAAATTTACAAGATTTCTACATCAAGAGAGTAAATGTACAAGGTAATAAAGAATCACATAATAATTGTCACACCTCCTTTTTCCGACAAGGTTGGATATGGGAGTTTTTCCAATTTAAGTGACATTATTCGGATTTGGGATTGATTTATTAGTTTCAGAGTCGCCACCCGGATTTTTTACGGTGTTCCGGGACACCATTTATTTATTGAAATCCCAAACTGAGGAAATTTTGACTCTATTTAAAATGTCTGCGACCAGAACTCCGAGTAAGGAATTCTGTTAACCCGGGAGAAGATGTTAGGCACTCCCGAATTCCGTGGTTCT
>ML306342.1:4379-76126 GCA_005239505.1 Nicotiana paniculata | reverse complement strand
ACAAGAATTTGCATAATGTAAATATAAAATAAGAATTACTAAATGTAGAAATCGATGTTCTTAATTTTCTTCTTTTATACTGTTAATCCACGAAAATCCCCGTTTAATTGTGTTTTAGGAGTCTATTTATAGGTTTAGGGTGAACCCTAACCGTGTAGGAGACTTCTATTTCACTTGGGAAACACTTAAACTCGTCAAACTCGGACTTGGGCAACACTGGAGACCCCTGGCGTTTGGGCTCTAACGCCCCCTAACGCCAGGGGGGGCCAGGCGTTATGGCTCTAACACCCCCTAACGCTAGGGAGGCCTGGCGTTATGGCTGTAACGCCCCCCTAACGCCAGGGGGGGCCAGGCTTCATGGGGCAAACGCCCGGCTATCGCCCGGGCGTCTCCTTTTGCGTATTTTTGACGTATTTGCATCCCTTTAGTTCCGTTTCCATTTCCAATTCACCTACACATGAAATAAACTCCATTAAGAACATAACAAGTGTAATTCTATCATTAATGCTCATAAAATGTAAGGTATATCACATGTTAAACTATGCAATTTAGTCTCGCATCAGTAACTCTTCAATGTACAATGCTGCCGCCAATGGTCTAGCTGAAGCAATCAACAAAACTCTATGCAACTTGCTAAAAAAAGTCATCTCCAAATCCAAACGAGATTGGAATGACCGTATGGAAGAAGCTCTATGGGCATATAGAATGACTCACCGCACGCCAACATAAGCGACTCCTTATTCACTCGTTTATGGAGTCGAAGCCGTCTTGCCACTTGAGCGTCAAATACCTTCATTACGACTGGCTATTCAAGAAGGGATCACTGATGAAGAAAATGCTCGACTTCGATTAGCAGAGTTGGAGGCTCTTGATGGGAAGATGTTAGAATCTCAACAGAGTCTTGAATGTTATCAAGCTCGATTGTCTCGCGCCTTCAATAAAAGAGTTTGCCCGAGGTCCTTTCAAGTAGGAGATCAAGTCCTTGCCATACGAAGACCCATTATTAATTCCCATAAACCAGTAGGGAAGTTCACTTCAAAATAGGATGAGCCATATGTCGTACAAGAAGCTTACTTAAGTGAGGCTTACTAGCTGGTTGATTCAGATGGCATGATAATCGACCCTATCAGTGGCAAGTTTTTGAAGAAGTATTATCCTTGAAGTTGCAACGCTCCTTGATGCATGAGCCTAAACTGCAAGTTCCTATACTCCTGACCTGCATGAGTCTAAACTGTGTACGGCCCATAAAAAAAAAAGTCCCCTAGGTTGAAAACCTCGAAATAGGCAGCCTAGGAAAAAGTTAGGACATATAAAAAAAAAGAGTCCGCTAGGTTTAAAGTCTCGAAAGAGGCAGCCTAGGCAAAAGTTAGGACATAAAATAAAAAAAAATAAAAATTCTACCCATTCTGAACTACGATATGACTTGATCCTCTTCACCGAGGTTTGTAGGAAGCTTAGAGTTTCATACTGTGTTCAGTCACATAAGTTCAAAAGATACATAATCCCCCATTCGTTGTCTGAATGAAGTACGATGGAATGTAATTCATTCGACCATTATTTGAAATCGAGCTGGGATACCATTCTTTTGTTAAAACTTGGATCCCATTTGATTTAAAAGGGGCAAGCCGCTATGGTATTGGTGTCTGCAATGAAATGATTAATATCTTTTAGCCGTTATGCCTTCACGTTCGCCAAACCTTCAAGTTTTTTTTTGGTCTACTTTCACGACATTTCAATTTCAGTGAGACTTGGACCCAAGATATTTGGTGAGAATGAAGCTCTTGAATTTCAATTTTTGAAAATTAAAAAGGTCTTACAATCTCAAGGCTTCTACATCAAGATACAAATATTTTGGTGAAACTGCGCAAATCTAAAACTATCAACGTGTCGGAATTTAAAGTTAGCTTCAAAATAATGTCTGGGACGATTCTCAAAGTGTTTGATTCCAAATTTTGGATATATCTTATATCTTGAAGTCTAGTTTCCATGAAATCAAACGGTTTATAATTTTGACATTTCTACACCAAGATATAATATTTTTGGTGAAACTGCGAATCTGAAACTATCAACGTGTCGGAATTTAAAGTTAGCTTCAAAATAATATCTGGGATGATTCTCAAAGTTTTTGATTTCAAATTTTGGATATGTCTTATATATTGAAGTCTAGTTTCCATAAAATCAAACTGTTCATAATTTCGACGTTTCTACACCAAGATATTTTTTTTCCGGTGAAACTGCACAAATCTGAAACTATCAACGTGTGGGAATTTAAAGTTAGCTTCAAAATAATATCTGGGATGATTCTCAAAGTGTTTGATTCCGAATTTTGGTATATGTCTTATATTTTTAAGTCTAGTTTCCGTGAAATTATACGGTTCATAATTTCGACTTTTCTACACCAAGATATGATTTATTTGGTGAGATTGCGCATATCTAAAATTTTTTACGTGGTGGAATCTAAAGTTGGTTTCAAAATATTATCTGGGTCGATTCTAAAGGTGTTTGATTCTAAGTTTTGAATATGTTTTTATACATTGAAATCTAATTTTCGAGAAATCAAACAGTTAGTTATTTGGACTCTCCTACGACAAGATATGAATCTTTCATTACGAGTGCGTAAAGCTGAAAATTATGCGACCAAGATATATGTCGGGCAATGTAAAGAAAAAGAGAAGCAATCTTATTTAAGATGAAATAAATATCCACTAAGTCAATCTAACATAAAGATAAAAGGGGAGATAATTCTAATAGCCTAATCTAAACAAAACTTGTAGTTGATCAATTCTTGACAGCTAGTCTCCAGGTTCTTTTTCTTCTCCTACAAATTGGCCGAATCTTCATCAGTCAGCAAATTTACATTGTCATATGAAGATACCTCAGTCTCGGCAGCTGAAACTTTTGCCTGAATCTCTTCAACCTCCTTTTGAGTCGCTTCTATAACACCTTAGAGGTTCTCCCTCTCTTATTGTAATGTCTGCAACTTCTTCACAACTCTCTTCAAATTCTTTTCACTAGAGGAAACTTTCTTGACTTTCTCACTTGCTTCAAGTTTGAACGATTCAAGACGCTTCTTAGCTTTGGAAATCAGCTCCAGCTTCTCATCTTGACTCATCTTATCAGCCAAATCGGATCGCTCTTGGTCATATGAGGCAGCAAGCTCGAAAAGAGAATCCAGTAAACTTTATAATGGAGAAAGATCTAAAATATTTACCTTTTTCATATCCTCGAAAATCTCAGTGATTTTCTCCCTATAAGATGAGAGCAGTTTTGCACGAGTTTTGGAGAGTCTATTGCAAATGTCCTCCCAAAGTCCCAAGATGAATTTCTTTTTGCGATTAAAGACAATGCTCTTTCCTTCAAAAATATATACCGATGTATTTTTCATTGGTGGAACGTGAGTTATCTTATTTGGAGTTTGTCTGTTTAGGGCTCTGTCATGAGGAAGAGATGATGCCTTTGAAGGTGACTTTACTTTAGATGTAGGCCCTCCAATAGATTCATCACTCACTTGCGGCTTGTCATGTGGGGACACGATCGGATGCCCAATGGCATTTAACTGTATACGGAAAAGGCAAAGAAAGTAAGTAATTTATAGTAAAGCTATTCAAAAAAAAGTAGTAAAAAGGTGAGGTGATTGTATTTTACCTCTTTGTTATAAGCTGTATGTGTTCTTGAGGGACTATCAACACTTGTAACCTCCACGATCTCTACTGGATTAGGCCATTTCCTTTTCCAATTTTGATCTTCTTTGGTACTCTGGCTTGTATCTTGAGGAACTTGCGTGCTAAATGGAAGAACTGAAGGGTGCTTGTCTATATCCGTTGAAATGCACACCACCTCTTTCAAAGCTGCTTTTGAGGATTTAATCTTCCTTTTCTTATGTTGTGTAACTAGTTTTAGGATTGGAGTAGGTGGATCTTTAACTTTTGGGAGCGTCTTTCCAACACCTTGATCTTCACCTCTTAAAGGAGTAGTAGACTTTAGCCCAACATTGTCTACGAAAGTTTGTAGATTATTCTCGAGGAACTTTCCATGAACTTTCTCCCACCAAGACATATAATTGGTGGAGAAATGCTTTTCCACAGGATCTCCCGTTGGGGGACAAATCGCACGTGACATAGACCGATACAGTGTGCAAATCCTCCAAAATCTGAGTCCTTCATCTAGGTAGGCGTTACGAATATCATTCTCCAAAAAACCGGGGATATTCTGGTAAAACCCAAATTGACGACCAAACCGATGCGGGCTATATGGCTCGATGATGAATGAGTTGCCATACCTCAAAGGGAGGTAATTAAAACGTAAGCTCATGAAGTAATTTGACTCCAACTCTTGAGGGACATTGTTATCCACATAATAATAAGGACGAGAATTGGTTAACATTGTTGGTGTCCAAACTATATCCTCCCTAGTGTGGATGCGTTTTCTCGCATACTTCTCGTCAAAGTACCTCGCAGCTCCCTCTCCTGAGTATGCCACCATCAAAGGGACAAACGGACCCTTAGCAAGTGGATAATGGGTTTTGAAGTAATGTGCAAGCTAGCCGTAAACATAATGAATCGGAAAACAAACTTTGACCTGATCAAGTTGGGAAGAACACGAAATATTATTCAAACCATGATAAATACTCGCCAAAACTGGGGCCGCAAGGCTAATCTTTCGCCCGCCTGTCATCGTGCTTGCCATCTTAAAAGTCTCGGGACGAATGAAATTTCTGCCTTGGGAAACACAAAGGCACATAGCCATTGATAAGAATGCTGCTACATAAGTTTCATCTTTCTTGTCAGCTCTCACCCTAAGCTTGGAGAATATAACTTCTTGATCACTCGACCACCTCGTTGTCTCGGGAATAACTCTGGTAGGATTATGTGTCGACTTTAGGCGCACGAATTTCTTTTCCTTTCGCAGTGGGGCAGGCTTATATATTAAAGGCTTTTTACACCAAAAATTTGTCCACTTGCTGAAGGAGACCTTTTGGTTAGCACCCGTACCTTCTTTAAGGTGATGGAAGGCAGCAAATAAATACTCGCAAGATCGAGGGATAAATCTCATCTATTTTTCTTCTAAACCAATAAGTTCTCTTGTCTCAGGTACCACTCTTTCATACGGAGAATCCGCAATGGTCAGACCTCCAAAGATATATAAGTCCCAAAGAGAGATAGATAGTTCCCCAACTGATGTAAGAAGCGTGTTTGTCTTGGGGCACCAAGCCTCACAAAATGCTTGCAAAATGTTCTAGTTTCGATCATAAGTGAAAAGTGAGGTATAGATAGCATCATAAATCTTTGATGTACTCAGGGTTTGTTGGCTTCCACCAAGTACATCTTCAGCCCATTCCCAATATCCTGGAATATGACGACACTCTCCCTCGATTGTTGTTGTATTTCCCCAACGTACTTCACCTTGAATTATGCGACGTCCTAAGTTTGGAAAAGTGCTAGCAATGTTTACGTGGTGATGGATTGGCGCTTGGAGAGACTACATCTTGTACAATGGATTAGAAGTTGACTTGTGCTCTAAAGTCTAGTTTTCTACATGAAGGGAGTTCCTCAAAGAAGGCCATGAGGCTGCATACCGGCCAGCTTGTGGGGTGTGAACCAAAAGCTTGGTTTGTTCTATTCCATCTTCAGTCTCTATTAGGAGATATCTAAGTTTGGAGGAAGGTGAGGTATAGTCTCTTAAATTTTCCATTCTTCGGGCTGCAAAAAAAGAGAGAGAGAAAAAAAGGTCATCAAAATCCAAATCAAGAATATTAGAATGGGCGCAAAGGTCTGAATGGATGAAATGGCCTCTGATAGTCGGTCCACATCGTGAGTAATATATCCTATAGTTAGGACACATTGAGAGTAATCTCTCCGATAGTCGTGCCACATTGAGAGTAATCTATCCGATAATCGGGCCACATTGAGAGTAATCTCTCCGATAGTCGGGTCATTCCTGCGTCTGCGGCCGTTGCAGCTAAACTAACGGAGGAAGGAGGAGGGGATTTTTGAGAATAAGCTCTCTGGTAGTCGAGCCACATTGATAGTAATCTCTCAGGTAGTCGGGTCATTTTTTAGAGTTATCTCTCCGGTAGTCGGGCCACATTGAGAGTAATCTCTTCGGTAGTCGGGCCATGAGAGTAATCTCTCCGATATCCAGGAAAGGATGAGTACCCATCCCCTCACACCCTAAGATTGTCTTCTTCATGCATGGATCATCTCGTTAAACAATAACACACCCTTCTTGTTTCACCTAAAAAAAATGGAAAATAGAATAAAGAAAGTACAAGAAAAGAAGAAGAAATTACCTTCACGTTAATGCTTCTGAGTCCACAAAAATACACTCACGTGGCTTGCAAATACTGCAAATTGATGCTCAACAAATATGAGCACATGAGTTTATTTAGATCTTTGGAAGATGATGGCGATGTGGGACTGCACATTATTAGAGTTCAAGAGGAACTAGGTATCCTAATTCAAATTGAGAAAGAATTTCTATTTGAAGCCGACATCAGTAGGAGTCCTAGCAGTCAAATCCAATGTTTGTTTGGTTTAATAATATGCGGTGATTTGCTTGGTGACTTATCTCCAAATTGTGTCAGTTGCATGACACATGGAGAACAAGCTAACTTCTTATTTGAATTTGAGTTATTAAATAAAAAATGGCCATGGGCTAAAGAACAGGAAAGAGCATTTGTTGGGAAAGGAAAAGAAAAATCCACTTCATCTTATGTGGACAAATATTGTGAGCTTAAAGTTGGAGCCTTCATGGTTTCTGTATAGGTTGAGAATTAACGTACTTTACAAATGCAAAAACTCTCCATGAAGAAATGTTGGAAAGTGTAAAGTTTGATAGCTTTCGTCATCTAGTGAGCAGATTGCAATTGTAACGTTTGATATCATGACTATAAATACTCCAAGACTTGCCTTTCAAATTCAATGAGTTTAAACCCGACAAGTCTTGAAGTAGGGAGCATTTGTATGCATGCAAAATTATAATTTGAATTATTTTAAATATATTAGTCTAAATAAATATTATAGGCTAATATAACTGGATTAATTGTATAAGTCCAATATAAATGGATTAAATAAATAAGTTTTAATCCATTGGGCTAACCTATTTAATTGGGCTAAAGTGATGAGCCCACTTCATTAGTCCCAAGATGTCATCCTCCTAGAGGCCCAGTTTGGTGCCACGTGTCAAATGACGTGGCGCGTCAAGTGAAACGGAAGAGCCAATAGGATTATGCCACATGTCAAAATGATAAGGCATGTCAAGTCACATTAGAAAGCCAATGAAACTGTGCCACATGTGCAAGTGACATGTCATGGTCAATCAAATGTGGCATTGTCACACTTCAATTTGATTGGTCAGAAAGAGTTTGTTCTTATCATAACTCTTCCCTTCCACAACTATAAATAGGGGTCTTTATAACTCAGAAAAGACACCAGAAGTTATAACAAGAAGCAAGAGAGAGCTCGTGGATCAAACGCCACAAATTTCTCTACAAGTTTCAATCAACCAAGTTCAACTTCAAGTTCAAGAATGAAGAACAAAATCAAGTTCAAGCTCAAGAACGAAGAACAATTCAAGTATTCAAGATCAAGAACGAAGTCAAATCAAATACAAGGCGTTCAAGACCAAGGCTACTTGTTCGTGATAAAATTCGTGGCAACAATCAAAGTGTTCGCTATGGATAAAATCAAATTAAAATTCATGATCGAGCTCAAAGGCCCTTGAATTTATATTGAAAAGAAGAATCAGAGGATTCATAGAGATTGTACACTCATATTATTTAAAATAAAATACTACGATTATTGCAATATTTTTCGATCTTAATTATATTTTCTCGACGCAATTTATTACCTACAGAAACTTTCGGGGAGGAATTGTTTTTTTTAAACTTCTTAAAAACATGTTGCGCTACTATCTAAGATCGCATATTCTTCTCTCAGTCAAACACTTTAACTCTTTGAAAATAACACTTCTTTTAAAAAAAAGCATTTTCAATTTCCTAGAAACTTAGACCTAACATACTATTATTTGAGATAAAATAAGAACTTGTAAAGACCTAGTTTGAACCGAGCGGCATAGAGAGAAAATGATGCAGTGTACAAAAACTCTGAAAAGAGTGATTCACTTACCAGGTTAATTATAATTAAGTACAATTTATAAAGACATGAAAGTAAAAATTTGAAGCTTTTTATTTTCATTTTGTATGTCTCTGTAATTTAGTAGAGTAGATCTTTGCAGCTTTAACAACGAGTGGCTCGAGCATCTTTCAATACGTTCTATATTTAGGACAAATACTAAAATGCAATTCGCTCATACATTTAATTAATTTATACTGGCAGAAAATAGCACTTGCTATCCCTCGTAATTCAAGTACTAAGAAAGCCTCCTTTCTTTTAGTTTTACCGTAACAAAATTCTTAAAATTAATAGTAATGGAGTGTATTGTAGTTTTCTTCTGTAAAGAGTGTATTGTAGTTTTCTTCAGTAAATTAGGGTTTAATTTACTGATTGATAGTCATATATAAATTTCATTTCCACTTAAAAATCTTGAAATTTATGATACGAAGGGACGTTTTCTGTTTTGGTCATGTTAATGTTCTTATGTTTAATGATCTATTTAATCGACTATTTGTTGATAATATTTTCATATTCAAAACCTTTTTGGTTTTGACAGTTGAAAATATGATACCGTAGCAACAATCATAACCAACAACAATATGTGCTTCACTATGTGGTCGTGTTACTTCTTGAAACTAAATTAAAAGCATACTTATACAACATCGACTTGAGCACATGATAGTATTAGATGGACAAGAGCTGAAATCAAGTTCTTTGTCATGTTCGATAAACATTCATATGACACATGGGATGTGTTTGAATTGGGGTAATTGTTTTTTTGGCTCTTTACAATTTTGTTTTAGTTTTATGATCCTACCTCCTATTTTACACATGGAAGGTTTATGTTTACACGTAATCTGTCTTTTACATATAAGAGATCTAAAAAGGTCATTTTCTTAAATTTAAAATTATAAAGGGGTATGATGTACAAATAACACTTTGAATCCAACAATTCGTTGGTAGCTAGTCTGTAGTGGTATCACATCAACTAGTGTTACGGGGAAGTTGGTGAAGATTTCTTTCTTGGTTGGAAAGTTCTTGAACAATCTCTAACACTTGAAAAGACACATATCTTCTCGCATTTAATACCCAACACACATATTGCCCCACGATTCAGCAAATATTTTCGCCATTTTTCAAGGTATCATGACAAAATTTTTTGCAGTCTATAACTTCCCTTCTACTCAACATTTTTGCTTCTTCACTATTAGAACTTTCACAGTTCTTTCTTCTTCTTCTTCTGTACATTTGCTTAAAAACCTTTTCACAACCTTTAGTTTTCTTAGCAAGAATTTTACTAACCTTTTGTTACCATGTTTTTTATACTGCTTTCTTCGGAAACACCGAAAACACTGGTCTTCTTTTCGGTGAATGCCTAAAGAAGAACAAAAAGAAGGATGTTGATGTTGATTCTGATCCTCCCACTATTAGCACCATCATACCACATCATCTCAACACGCAAATTACTGTCAAGAGAAAGCTCCTCTGCATCTTCACGAACTTGGCCAGTTAGTATATATCTCTCCTCCATCCGCCCTTCCAGTATCCCAACTATGAAGGAGGGCTGAAGCTGCCCCAATCTTGAAATCCTCGCTCCGCATATGATAGAGCGGGTTACCTTCTCCAAGGAGGGGTTTACGTATGTCTATACATACCCTTTTAACTTGTGTCCATTCTTCCTGGGGTCGAGTGAAGGACTCGACCCAATATATAATTTTGGAATTGCCACCGGTATCAAGCTTGCTTATCACAAGTGGGCCTATCTATATGGATGACAGTGGCCTGGCTTTGCTAACTGTGCACGGAGACCGGGGAAACCCTAACCCTTTCACACATGATGAACCTTTACTCTCCCAAATTTTTCGTGGGGGAGTGATAAACTTTAGCAAGCGTGGTCACCACACTCTTCTCACCAGCGTGGATGATGGCAACGAACGTGGGTGGATGGAAACATTCGTCATCATTGGTACCAGGGACATCATTCCAGCCATAACTCTAACTTTTGTGAGTCGTGGAATCGCTTTCGTAAGTTTTCGGCCATTCACTTCCTTCTCGTTGTCTGTGATTTTCTTGTTGTTTTTATTTTCCAGCTACCCGTGGAAACCGCCATGTGTCTAAGGCTTGGACCAATGATTTCAAAATATTCTGGAAATCACAACTCTAGAATCCAGACGGTGGAAGAAGATGTCCCCCAAATACGGGGGAAAGGCCAAACATCATGGTAAGTCAAGCCCTTCTTTCTGTTACCCTTGCTTGGATACAAGAAATCTTCATGAATAACTGCTAACTTTATTTTGGTCCGATACAGGACTTCCGAGGGGCTCTGTCATTTGTCCCGAGGTCGACGCCTTAGTTGACCCCGAAGAGTCTAGGAGGGTGTTGGAGAATGCCCTTGCTCAGAACAGAGGTCACAGATCTGCCCGAACCACCGGTGAGGGTGCCTTCACTCGAATTTCCAACCTGAGAGCAAGAAACCAAATAGAAGACGATACTCCTCGGCTGGGGCGCAGGACAATATAACAAGGAAAACGTCATCCGAGTTGACTACAATGGCCCTCATTGATGAAGGGGAAGCCAGTGACGAAGAGGCTTCCCTTGTAAGGAGAAAAGGATCTTCGTCGACTCAACTGGATGCTCAGCCGTGGGATCTTCAAACCTGACCTTAGAAGAAACCCAAGCACTTTTGTGAGATGGGCCTGGTAGAGAATATAGATTCTCGCTTTCCGGCCCCAATTGTTGTTTCTGATTCAAGGGGTCCGAACCTTGAGCCTTTGTGCCCCCAACAATTGAGCTAATAAAAACTAACATTATTCCTTCTGCTATTGCTTACACCAACTTCACGCCCATCAACACCAGCTGCTCCTTCGCCACCAGCACCAATTGCATCTCCGCCACCAGCTACAGATGATCAAGAATGGAAGCTTCTCCTCCTCGATCTCCTGACCATTGGAATTTGGTGCATGATTATTCAATCACTTCCCTAGATCCTCGAGGGAGGAGAAATGTCACTCTTTCAGTTTCAAAAGAGTGCCATCTTTTGTCCAAGACAGTAGAGCTTGCGAATTATCTGAAGTCGTGGCTTCAGAGAAAGATTGGAAGGAAATGCGCTCCCTATCTGGAGAGTGTCTGATAAACAATGCCATGCACAACGCGGTGTAGGTACCATATTAGTTTCCTCGTATCCTTTTTTCTACTTACATGTTGCAACGAAAATCCTAACTTTAATATACTTTTTTATTTTACAGGCCAACTTTCTTGCTTCTGAAAGCCTGCAAAGGTTGATCCTTGATAAGCAATGACTTGCATCTGAGTAGGATCAACTTTTGGCCGAAAGGAACCAACTTGTTCAACTTGTTGCACGTCTCCCGCTGTTGAAGGCAAAAGCTGCTGAGATGAGCGAGCTTGAAACCGGGTTCCAGTGTGTTTTCATTCAAGTATTGGAAATCTATGCTCTCCATAATTTCTGATGTTTGAGTTTGTTCTTAGTGCATCCCTCAAAATTAAGATCATCGATTTTTCGACTTCTCCCATATTCGTCGAAATCATAATTTGGACTAACTTGCTGAGCACTTGGGTCGGAAAGAAATGCTTCAATTAGTCACCCCAATATCATGCACACTAGTAATATATAAAGAGATTATATAGTTTCTCGAGGAAGAGAACTTCATATAAAATTTGAGAAGCTTCGGATTGTATTGAACCCAATGGGAGCGATGAATGGAGAAACAAACATATATACTAGACTAAACTTTGAAAAATAATATATTTCATGGTGGCAGTAATGGTTGCAATGGGGGTGGAGGGGAAGAAAATTTTAGTGGGGGAAAAAAATAAAAAGGAGGGGTAAAATGGGTTAGGAGCGTTAAGGTGGCATGTCACATGACATCCACCTCATCAAATATCAGTGACACGTAGGATTTGATGTCCACCTTGAAAAAACTTAACGGAAGAGGGGTATATTTGAACCAGTAGTATAACTGCAGGGATATATTTAGACCAATGTATAACGAGGAGTATAGTACAAGGGATATTTGGCCCTTTACTATTATTTTAAAGATCAAGAGTGACAAGTTGGGTGAGATTAAAAATTAATGGAGTAAATGTACCTGAGTAACTAGCTGGATCAAAGGTGATTTTAGTGACCCTGTAGCCTGAACTACAGTTAAGGCCACAAGTGAAATGATCACACGAGGAACAGAGTAAGGGTCACTTGAAAATTTCCAAGAACCTAAGCAAGAATATGAAGAAATAGTAGAGGTTTAATGGCAACCTAAACGCTTCAAGGGCGACGATGTTAGAAGTTGGAGGAAAAAATAAATGGATCGGATGGATTTGATTAACAATAGGCCGGGTCTTTTTTATCCAATTAGGGCCTGCCATATGTAATCTTTAAGTTGGGAAGAAGGATTTAACGGGTGGGGGTTTATAGGATCCAAAAGCGTGAAGTTAGGGATCGTTATACTAAAATTTTGAAATAAAGAGTATATGTAGCTTATTTTCAATAGTAGAGGGGAATATACGATCCTTTTTCCTTAAAAAAATATAATTGTTGATAACAATCTAAATTTAATAAAACAAGCATATTGTTTTCCAAAATCATAAGTCAGTAAACAAAATGTAAACCAACAAAGAAAAAAAGTTAGTTGTAAATGGTTACTTTAAACGACCATACCTTTAAGGTAGCATGTCTGATTTACACGATTTTATTTTACTTCTAGTATTTTCAAGATCTAGCTATCCAACCGCCATTTTCCTATTCAAATTACATTTTCCTCGAATTGGTAAAATTTTTTAATATATTATTAGAAAAGTTCGGACAAAAAAGTATTAAAGTTCAAGATCGAAATGTCTGCTAATGTGAATGTCCATTTTAGTGTGTATAATTAAATAAAATAATTCATTCTTGCCCAACCCACCTTATGTCACGACCCAAAATCCAACACAGGTCGTAATGGCGTCCAACACCGGAGTTAGGCAAGCCAACAGTTGTTTACTAGTGAGATTATCCTTATTTAACATACCAACCCCACATATTCCCAAAGTTTTAAGCTTAGATCATTTAAATAAAAGCAGAACAGTAACCAACTTAAGTAATACAGCCACAATGATCATGATCCAATATATACAGTCCCAAAATAAAGAGTCTACTATGTGCGTGCTAGGAACTAGTGCCACAAGTCAACACGCAAACTAGTAGAATATACAAAAGATGATACAAACTATACTGCTGTCTGAGAGAAGTAGACAGAAATAAACAAAAGATAACTCCATAGCACTGCTGAGAATCGCCAAGGGAGGCAGCTCACCGTGGAGTCAGGTCCAGAATATATGGCAAGCTCCGGTCGGATAACCATAAACACCAGCCTCAGAACCTGTACAATTAAGTACATAAGTCCAATATGAGTACGTAAATATATATGTACCCAGTGAGTATCCCGCCTAACCTCGAAGAGGTAGTGACAAGAGGTCGACATAACACTCACTAGGGTCCAACCGTATAGTTTAACAGAATGTAATGGAAACAGTAGGCATGTAAAGACAGTGAAGCAACAAGTATATATGTAAGTTACTGAAATCCAGGAAGAATACTGGGAATAAATAAAACAATCAGCACTTCACTTTTTCTCCAAATATCTGTCAGATCAATATCCATGAAATTTAGTAACAAATAAATCATACGCATGCAGGGTAAGGACAACCGGCCGGAGTCATAAGATAGTCATGCCCGTGCACTGCCGAGGATCGAACAGCCCGTACCAAAAGTGCACCTCCCCACAAAGTACTCACATCTATGCACTGCCGAGGATCGAAAGACCAGTACCAAAAGTGCATCTCTCAACCTCTCTATGCACTGCCGAGGATAGAACGGCCCATACCAAAAGTGCATCTCTCAATCCCTCTCTATACACTGCCGAGGATCGAACGACCCGTACCAAAAGTGCATCTGTAAATCCGCCGTGGCGTACGGCCCGTTCCCATAAGAGTGGGGGAAATCACACTCCGCTTGCGGAATGTAAATTGCGAAGCGGTCACATGCACATACATTATTCCTTTTTAAAAAAAAAAGAGAATGCTTTTCAGTGAACAATTTCTTACAAGTTTTTCTCAAATTTCATAACTTCGGGGACATAAGCAACATGTAACGTTAATTCATTAAGCACATAGTTCATATCAAGTACAACACAAGGCGTGATGCGGGCCTAACTACCCGGACATAATAGTAATAGTCGCTACGTACAGACTCTCGTCACTTTGTACGTATGTAGCCCCCACAAAGTATCACGTATAGCATTTAAATCACCTAGGGGAACATTCCCCCTTACAAGGTTAGAAAGGAGACTCACCTCGTGTCGAATCTACCCCTCGGACCAAGGATGCGCCCGAACTCTACCCCCGATGACTCGCAACTAGCCAAATATGGTACAATGATATCAATGCATGCTCAAAGTAGGGAAATTATCCTATTTACTCAATAATTCAACGTTCTTGAAGAATTCCCAAAATCCAACCCCGGGCCCGGACATTCAATTTCTGAAAATTCTCGAAGGAATCTCTCACCCGAAGCCTAAGGATCGTTAATATGCGATTTCTACTTGAATTTATAGCAATAAATGGGTAATTTACCAATTTTCTCAAGCACCCTAAATCACTACCCAATTCTTGATTTTTCAATGATTTAGTAGTTGATTTAGCTAGAAGGTCATGAATTAACTAGTGTTGAGGTGGAATTAAGTTACCTTGACAGTAGCTAGGTTGTGGTGTGCTCTTCCCAAGATCACAAGACTTTAACGGTGGAGGAAAATGAATGAGGGGGGTGAAATCCCGAGTTTAAAAGAATATATACTGCCTGGACTACAGGGATTCCGCACCTGCGGCTCGGGAACCGCACCTGCTGTCTCGCGCCTGCGAGCTGGGGCTCGCATCTGCAGAACTGGACAGGAAGGGCTAGGTTCGCACCTGCGGAGGGATGGCCGCACCAGCGATTCCGCTCCTGCGGACTTTTGTCCGCACCTGCGAGAATGGGGGACCTCACCTGGGGTCGCACCTGCGATGCTTGGGACCGCATGAGCGGTCCCGCACTTTCGACTGGGCAACCGCACCTGCGGTCACACCAGATTAGGTGCACCAGCAGCTATTTTAGCTGGTTTTTAGCACTGTTGGGTGCCCGGGAGGCCCCTGAGCCCACCCGAGCCCTCGTCCAAATATACTAACAAGTCCCAAATCATAATAGAGACTCGCTCGAGCCTTCGGAATACCCAAAACAACGCTAAAACTCAAAATCACACCTCAAGACCCCAAGAACCAAACTTAGGAACTTTTAGTTTTCTAGACTTCGCTAACAACGCGCCGAACCGTCCTATACTACTGGGAATGACACCAAATTTTGCAGCCAAGTCATAAATGACATAACGGAACTATTCCCGATCTCGGAATTCCGTTCAGACCTTGATAACACAAAAACACGTCCTAAACCACAATAGGAACTTAAGGAACTTCTTATTTCAATATTGGGCGCCGAAACGCTCCCGGGTCATCAGAAACCTATTCCGAGCACATGCCCAGGTCCAAAATCATCACACGAAGTTACCTGAATCGATGAAACTCGATTCCGAGGTCGTTTAACCAAAATATTGACCGAAGTCAAACTTGGCCTTAAAGGCCAACTTTAAGGAGCCAATTGTTCCTATAACACTCTAAACACCTCTGAATCCCTAACCACCAGTCCCCGCAAGTCATAAATCATTAAAATCCGCTATGGAATGTTTCATTTAGGGGAACAGGGTCCGATAACGCAAAACGGTCAGTCGGGTCGTTACATTCTCCACCTCTTAAACAAACGTTCATCCTCGAACGGGTCTAGAATCATACCTGAAATGCTGAACACGTGTGGATATATGCTCCGCATGTCCTTGTCGGACTCCCAGGTCGCCTCCTCAACTGGATGGCCCTTCTACTGGACCCTTATGGCAAAAACTTTATTGGACCTCAACTGGCGGTCCTTTCTATCAATAATAGAAACAGGCTCCTCCTCGTATCCCAACCTCTCATCTAACCGAATAGTGCTGAAACCAACCACGTGCGAGAAGTCGGCGTGGTACCTCCGGAGCATGGATACATGAAAAACTGGATGAACTCCTGATAAACTGGGGGGCAAGGCCAGCTCATAAGCAACCTCCCCAACTCGCCTCAACACTTCGAATGGATCTATAAACCTCGGGCTCATCTTGCCCTTCTTCCCAAACCTCATAATACCCCTCATAGGCGAGACTTTCAACATGACCCTTTCTCCCTCCATAAATGATACATCACGCGTCCTTTGATCCGCGTAACTCTTCTGTCTGGACTGTGCTGTACAGAGCCTCTCTTGAATCAACTTCACTTTATCCAAGGCATCCCTCACCAAGCCGGTGCCATATAACTTAGCCTCGCCAGGCTCAAACCACCCGATAGGAGAACAACACCGCCGACCATACAAAGCCTCAAATTGTGCCATATCAATGCTGGACTGATAACTATTATTGTAAGCAAACTCGGCCAAAGGCAAGAACTGGTCCCAGTGACCTCCAAGGTCAATCACACATGCCCTGAGCATGTCCTCTAATATCTGAACTGTACGCTCCGACTGACCATCAGTCTGAGGGTGAAATGCTGTGCTGAGGTCTATCTGGGTGCCCATCTCACTATGCAATGCTCTCCAGAAGTGCGAGGTGAACTGAGGACCTTGATCTGATATAATGGACACCGGCACACCATGCAACCGGACTATCTCCCGAATGTAGATCTGGCCAACCTCTCAGAAGTATATGTAGTATCTACTGGAATGAAATGCGCCGATTTGGTCAATCTATCCATAATGACCCAAACTGCGTCGAACTTCCGCAAAGTCTGAGGCAATCCAACAACGAAGTCCATAGCGATGCGCTCCCATTTCTACTCAGGGATGGGCATCTGCTAAAGTAGGCCTCCTGGCCTCTGGTGTTCATACTTCACTTGGTGGCAATTAAGACACCTAGTCACATACTCCACAATGTCCTTCTTCATCCACCTCCACCAGAAATGCTGCTTCAAGTCATGATACATCTTTGTAGCACCAAGATGAATAGAATATCGAGAAATGTGGGCCTCCTTTAGAATCCTCTCCCTCAGGCCATCAACATTAGGAACACATAAGCGACACTGAAGTCTCAGAACACCATCCTCGCCAATAGCAGCCTCCTTGGCCCTACGCTGAACCACTGTATCCCGAAGCTCTTCTAAGCACTAATCATAGAACTATCGGGCCTTAATATCCCCCAATAACGAAGACTGAGCAACCAAATGTGCTAAAAGTCGACGAGGCTCTGAAAGGTCTAACCTCACTAGGCGATTGGACAAGGACTGAATGTCCAAGGCTAGAGGCCTCTCCTCTGCTGCAATATAATCCAAGCTACCCATATTCTCCGCCTTCCTACTCAAAGCATCTGCTACCACATTTGCCTTGCCCGGGTGATAAAGAATGGTAATATCATAATCGTTTAACAACTCAATCCATCTGCGCTGCCTCAAATTAAGATCCTTCTGTTTGAACAAGTTCTTCAAGATACGGTGGTCTGCATAAACCTCGCAGGACACACCATACAAGTAGTGCCTCCAAATCTTAAGAGCGTGAACAATCGCCGCCAACTCCAAATCGTGCACAGGGTAATTCTTCTCATGAACATTCAGCTGGCGTGAAGCATAAGCAATAACTCTCCCCTCCTGCATCAATACACACCCCAAGCCAACACGTGAAGCGTCGCAATATACTGTGTACATCCCATAACCGGAAGGCAATACTAGAACTGGTGCTGAGGTCAATGCTGTCTTAAGCTTCTGAAAGCTGGCCTCACACTCGTCAGAACATAGAAACGGGGCATTCTTCTGAGTCAATCTAGTCAATGGAGTTGCAATAGAAGAGAAACCCTCCACAAATCAGCAATAATAGCCTGCTAGGCCCAAAAAGCTCCTGATCTCTGTAGCTGAAGTAGGACGCGACCAACTCTGAACTGCCTCGATCTTCTCAGGTTCAACCTTGATACCCTCTCCGGATACCACATGCCCCAAAAATGCCACGGAATCCAACCAAAACTCACACTTGGAGAACTTAGCATATAACTCATGTTCTCGAAAGGTCTGGAGCACAACTCTCAAATACTGCTCGTGCTCCCCCAGGCTACGTGTGTAAATCAAAATGTCATCAATGAATACAATGACAAAGGAATCAATATACGGCCTGAACACCCTATTCATCAGGTCCATGAATGTTGCTGGGGCATTAGTCAAGCCAAAGGACATCCCCAGGAACTCACAATGGCCATATCTCGTACGAAAAGCAGTCTTCGGAACATATGCAACCCAAATCCTCAACTGATGATACCCCAATCGCAAATCAATCTTAGAAAACACACGAGCACCCTACAACTGGTCAAACAAATCATCGATGCGCGACAAGGGATACTTGTTCTTAATGGTAACCTTGTTCAACTGGCGGTAATCAATACACATCCGCATAGACCCGTCCTTCTTCTTCACAAATAAAAGTGTAGCACCCCACAGCGATACACTCGGTCTGATGAAGCCCTTAGCTAACAACTCCTCAAGCTGCTCCCTCAATTCCTTCAACTCTTTCGGAGCAATACGGTACGGAGGAATGGATATAGGCTGGTTGTCTAGATCTAAATCAATGCAGAAATCAATATCACGGTCCGGAGGCATGCCCGGAAGATCCGAAGGAAATACATCCGCAAACTCTCGAACCACTGGCACTGAATAAATCATCGGAGACTCGACAGTGGTGTCCCGCACATAAGCAAAATAGGCTAGACAACCCTTCTCGACCATATGTGGAGCCTTAAAGAATGAAATAACCTGGCTGGCTGCACTAACTGAAGAACCCCTCCACTCTAGCCTAGGCGACTCGGGCATGGATAAAGTAACTGTCTTGGCATGGCAATCAAGCACGACATGATAAGGAGATAGCTAATCCATGCCTAGAATAACCTCAAAATCAACCATGTCGAGCAATAAAAGGTCAGCTCTGGTCTCGAACCCACAGAAGGTGATCACACAAGACCGATACACCCGGTCTACCACCACAGAATCGCCCACAGGAGTGGAAACATATATAGGAGATCCCAAGGACTCACGAGAAATATCCAGAAAAGGAACAAATAGGGCTGAAACATATGAATAAGTGGATCCTGGATCAAACAATACTGAAGCCTCTCTACCACATACTGAGATAATACCTGTGATCACGGCGTATGAGGCCACTGCATCTGATCTGGCCAGAATAGCATAGAACCTGGCTGGATCACCCGGAGACTGAGCCCCACCGGAGTGAACATGAGCTTCCTGACCTCCCCTTGGCTGGCCTCCATCTCTAGGACGACCCCTGCCGACCTGTCCTCCACATCTAGGTGGCCAGACTGCTGGTGCCGGACCCATCGGCTGATAGCCCTGCTGCACGGCCTTGCCCCGATACCTGGGACACTGCCTCCTCATATGACTTAGCTCTCCATACTCATAACAACTCCCAGGTGGCATAGTCTGCTGCCCCGAAGAAGATCCCTGAAGGGACGGAGGGCGATGAGAGCCCTCAAGCATAACACTGAAATAAGGATCGGAGGATCTCGGATGACTGGGATAACCACTGTGTGAACTCTGAATGGCTGGAGGACGGTAGGAACGCTCTGGCATGGCACTGAAATGAGGCCTCGTTGGAACACCTCGGGGAGGTGGTGGAGGTGCTGAATATAAAGGCCTGCTGGGCTGACCAATGCTATACTGAACCCTGCCCCTAGATGGGGCACCTCTGAAACCTCCTGAGAACCTAGCCCTCTTGTCCTGCTGACCCTGCTCCCTACTCCTCGACCAATAACCCTCGATCCTATGAGCAATCTCCACTACGAGCTAATAAAGGGTGCCCATCTCCACCTCTCGAGCCTTGGTGGATCTAATACCTGGATGCAACCCTGCTACAAACCTCCGCACTCTCTCAGCATCGATGGGAAATGTCATAAGAGCATGGCGTGACAACTCTGAAAATATGGCTTCATAATCTGTCACGGACATCTGCCCCTGCTCTAACCGCTCAAACTGACCTCACAGCTTTTCCCTCTCAGAGGGTGGAATATATCTGTCCAAGAACATCTGTGTGAACTGCTCCCAAGTGACAATAGGAGAATCTGCTGGCCTGCTGAGAATATAAGACTGCCACCACCTGCGAGCTCTGCCCTCTAACTGGAATGTGGTGAAATCCACTCCATGGGACGCTAGGATCCCCATGTTGTGCAGTATATCCCTGCACCCATCAATGAAGTCCTGGGCATCCTCACCTCTCTCACCCCTGAAGACTGGAGGGCGCAATCGAGTCCATGTGTCTAACATCTTCTGCTGATTGCCATCCGCAATTGGTCTGGGCTCCGGTGCTACTACTATAGGCTGGGTACCACCCTTGGGCAGTGTACCCGCGATGTGATGTAATGCTACTATCGATCCTGAGGCCTGGGCAGTAGGGTCTGGGCTCCCCCTCCCCTCTGAGAAGTAGCAGGATCTGCTGGAAATAAACCAGCCTGGGACATAGTGTCCATAAATCTCATCATACGGCCCATGACTGACTGGAAGCCTGGCGCCGTCATAAAGTCTACTGGTGCAGGATCTGCTGGAGGCACCTCATCCTGCTCCTCTATAATAGGGTCCTCTGGTGGTGGGACCAGAATAGCTCTAGGACGCCCTCGTCCCCTACCACGGGCTGGTGCCCTTCCCTAGCCTCTGCCAGCGAGGGTAGCAGCCCTTCCCGGGTTTGGAACATCAGATGCGCGCGTCCTCACCATCTGTGTGAGAATAGAAGAATGAATTTAATAAATCATCGAGTGCACGATAGAATAAGAACAAAGAGAGGTTTCCTAACACCCTACAGCCTCCTGAAGATAAGTACAGATGTCTCCGCACCGATCCGCAAGACTCTACTCGGTTTGCCTGTGACTCGTGAGACTTACGTGAACCTAGTGCTCTGATACCATGTTTTCACGACCCAAAATCCAACACAGGTCGTGATGGCGCCCAACACCGGAGTCAGGCAAGCCAACAATTGTTTACTAGTGAGATTATACTTATTTAACATACCAACCCCAAATATTCCCAAAGTTCTAAGCTTAGATCATTTATACAAAAGCGGAAACAGTAACCAACTTAAGTAAATATAGCCACAATGATCATGATCCAATATATACAGTCCCAAAATAAAGAGTTTACTATGTGCTTGCCAGGAACTAGTATCACAAGTCAACAGGCGAACTAGTAGAATATAAAAAAGATGATACAAACTGTACTGTTGTCTGAGAGAAGTAGACAGAAATAAACAAAAGATAACTCCATAGCACTGCTGAGAATCGACAAGGGAGGCAGCTCACCGTGGAGTTAGGTTCAGAATATATGTCAAGCTCCCGTCGGATAACCAGAAACACCAGCCTCAGAACCTGTACAATTAAGTATAGAAGTGCAGCATGAGTACATAAATATATATGTACCCAATGAGTATCCCTCCTAACCTCGAAGAGGTAGTGACGAGAGGTCGACATGACACTCACTACGGTCCAACAGTATAATTTAACAGAATGTAATGAAAACAATAGGCATGTAAAGACAGTGAAGCAAGTATATATGTAAGTTACTGAAATCCAGGAAGAATACTGGGAATAAATAAAACAATCACCACTTCACTTTTTCCCCAAATATCTGTCAGATCAATATCCATGAAATTTAGTAACAAATAAATCATACGCATGCAGGGTAAGGACAACCAGACGGAGTCATAAGATAGTCTTGCCTGTGCACTGCGAGGATCGAACGGCCCGTACCAAAAGTGCACCTCCCCACAAAGTACTCACACCTATGCACTTCCTAGGATCGAACGGCCCGTACAAAAAGTGCATCTCTCAACCTCTCTATCCACTTCCGAGGATCGAACGACCCGTACCAAAATTGCATCTCTCAATCTCTCTCTATGCACTGCCGAGGATCGAACCGCCCGTACCAAAAGTGCATCTCTCAATCCGCCGTGGCGTACGACCCATTCCCATAGGAGTGGGGGAAATCACACTCCGCTCACGGAATGTAAATTGCGAAGCGGTCACATGCACATACATTATTCCTTTTAAAAAAAAAAAGAGAATGCTTTTCAGTGAACAATTTCTTACAATTTTTTCTCAAATTTCATAACTTCGGGGACATAAGCAACATGTAACGTTAATTCATTAAGCATATAGTTCATATCAAGTACAACACAAGGCGTGATGTGGGCTTAACTACCCGGACATAATAGTAATAGTCGCTACGTACGGACTCTCGTCACTTTGTACGTACGTAGCCCCCACAAAGTCTCACATATAGCATTTAAATCACCTAAGGGGGCAATTCCCCCTTACAAGGTAGAAAGGAGACTCACCTCGTGTCGAATCTACCCCTCGGACCAAGGATGCGCACGAACTCCGAACTCTACTCCCGAGGACTCGCAACTAGCCAAGTATGGTACAATGATATCAATGCATGCTCAAAGTAGGGAAATTATCCTATTTACTCAATAATTCAACGTTCTTGAAGAATTCCCAAAATCCAACCCCGGGCTTGGACGTTCAATTTCCAAAAATTCTCGAAGGAATCGCTCACCCGAAGACTAAGGATCGTTAATATGCGATTCTAGTTGAATTTATAGCAATAAATGGGTAATTTACCAAGTTTCTCAAGAACCCTAAATCACTACCCAATTCTTGATTTTTCAATGATTTAGTAGTTGATTTAGCTAGAAGGTCATGAATTAACTAGTGTTGAGGTGGAATTAAGTTACCTTGACAGTAGCTAGGTTTTGGTGTGCTCTTCCCAAGCTCACAAGACTCTAATGGTGGAGGAAAATGAATGAGGGGGGTGAAATCCCGAGTTTCAAAGAATATATACTGCCTGGACTACAGGGATTCCGCACCTGCGGCTCGGGGACCGCACCTGCGGTCTCGCGCCTGCGAGCTGGGGCTCGCACCTGTGGAAGTGGACGGGAAGGGCTGGGTTCGCACCTGCGGAGGGATGGCCGCACCAGCGATTCCGCTCCCGCAGACTTTTGTCCGCACCTGCGAGAATGGGGGACCTCACCTGGGGTCGCACCTGCAATGCTTGGGACCGCATGAGCGGTCCCGCACTTGCGACTGGGCAACCGCACCTGCGGTCACACCAGATTAGGTGCACCAGCAGCTATTTTAGCTGGTTTTTAGCCCCGTTGGGTGCCCGGGAGGCCCCTGAGCCCACCCGAGCCCTCGTCCAAATATACTAAAAAGTCCCAAATCATAATAGAGAGTCGCTCGAGCCTTCGGAATACCCAAAACAACACTAAAACTCAAAATCACACCTCAAGACCCCAAGAACCAAACTTAGGAACTTTTAGTTTTCTAGACTTCGCTAACAACGCGCCGAACCGTCCTATACTACTCGGAATGACACCAAATTTTGCAGCCAAGTCATAAATGACATAACGGAACTATTCCCGGTCTCGAAATTCCGTTCAGACCTTGATAACACAAAAACACGTCCTAAACCACAATAGGAACTTAGGGAACTTCTTATTTCAATATTGGGCGCCGAAACGCTCCCGGGTTATCAGAAACCTATTCCGAGCACACGCCTAGGCCCAAAATCATCACATGAAGTTACCTGAATCGATGAAACTCGATTCCAAAGTCGTTTAACCAAAATATTGACCGAAGTCAAACTTGGCCTTAAAGGCCAACCTTAAGGAACCAATTGTTCTTATAGCACTCTAAGCACCTCCGAATCCCGTACCACCATTCTCCGCAAGTCATAAATTATAAAAAGCCGCTATGGGAAGTTTCATTTAGGGGAACGGGGTATGATAATGCAAAATGACTTGTCGGGTCGTTATACCTTAGACTAGGTATCTCCTTACGATTAGTTAGGGGGTATGTCGGTCCACTTTTTTTCTTCCAAATATTGATACCCTATCAATCCCCTTTGGAGGAGCTTGTTCGAGAACCGGGAGAATAGGGCTTGGGCCTTCTCACTTAAAACCCTTATTTGTATGCGCCCAATATTTTTTAAGAGATATAAGTTGGTCAAGTCAGATTGATAGCTAATTACACATAAGAAATTTTAAAGTTTGTTTACCTTGAAAATGATAATTATAATTATATTTGATTTTATGGTTCTAAAAATACGTGATCTATTTTAATACCAGTTGTTTAGGCAGTAGATTCTAGGTGAGAAGCGAGTAAACAAAATAAGAGCGAAGGGTAATGAGATTATGCAAACCGAGCAGCGGAGAGACGGGGTCTCGAGCTTGGTCGGAATGGGCCTCGAGGTCGAGCTCAAGAGCTTGACAAGGGGCTATCGACAATGATATAGAAGTATTGAAGGCCTCGAAGATGGACTATTTGTGATTAATAACGAGTAATAAATGAAGAAAAACTAATGAACACAATAAATGAAAGGCAATAAATCAGCGAAGCAATTGTAGAGAATGTTTGAGTTAGAGAGCAGAGGATGTTCTTGTTCTTGTATTGAATATCATGTCCCTTACAAAGTGACAAGGGTCCCCTTTATATTTGAAGGGGAATCCCAACATAGTACATGCATAATTATTATAAAAGAGTGATGGCTGGTACAACCATTTAATGCCACGGTACATGCTTGTATTATTTTGCTTACTTGGTCAGCTTTAACCACGTGCCTTTTGGGAGTTTCTGGCCTTTCCATGATGGTCTTCGATCTACACTACTTCGGGGTCGAGAACCTTCGATATGCCCCCTCGATGCCAAAACTCGAACCTTTAAGTCTTCTAAGCGCCATAATGATCGTAAAATCGGCTTCTTCGATTGTAGCCGTATACAGATAGTCCCCGCATTTTTTAGAATGAAGAGTCAAGAAACGATTTGAATTCACCAACTTTTCAATGCCTTCATTATTCTGTCAGTCATGCTACGTAAGCGACTGACATGATTGGAGAGATGCTTCAAAAGCCAAATTCACCGTCTTTGAAAAGATTCAAATTTATTACGTCGGTTGGCTGCCTTTTGTCTTTCCTTAATGCGCGCGGTTGGCCCCTATAAATACTCATTCTCCTGTCCCTGTCCTTTCACTACTTATTTTAACCTTTTCTAAAAAGAGATCTCATTTCTTCTTTCTTGTATCCCTTTTCTGCTTAGCTCCCCCTTGTTCCCTTCGCAACCTTTCAGCAGGAATGGCAAAGGCCTCCAAAACTATTCCACGAGATGATAAAGCCTCCTTATTTTCACGTTCCTCTACAGGTAAGGAAATTTTTCCCCCAAATCTCAAGGAGTGCATCCTCGGATCCTGCAAAACGACCTCTGATTTTAACGTCGATAAACCTTCCTCGAAGCCGGGGCAGTGTGAACCCGTATGCCGATATGTTAGCCTAACATTGAGAAAGGGAAGGCTGATTGCCACTGGGGGGATGTGGTGCAAGTGGAGATTACCTCTCGGGAGGAAGACACAACAACCCATAAAATCGGCTTCCTCAGTGTATACACCTACCCATTTACCATAGGCCCGGCAGGGCCGTCTTTGCCATCGATAGACCCCAACGTTCTCGATTTCTGCAAGCGATATCAAGTGGCGCTCGGCCAGATTCACCCATCGTTTTGGCGTACTGTTTACATGATTAGGCATTCTGCAAATATGGTCGAGGGGATGCCTTTAAATCTTGACTACCTGATTAGAATGTAGAGTCCCCGACTCTATCGGGGTGATCCGATTAAACTTCAACGTCGGGCCTCAAAGGTTTTCTTTGCTTGAACCGATGAAGGCAAGGACAGGGGGTGGATGAGCCACTTTGTTCGAGTTAGGACCTCAGATTTGATTCCATTCGAAAGGATGCCATTCCCGGAGGAATGGAATACGACTCGTAAGTTAATAATTTAATTTTCCTTTGTGCCAATTTTCCCTCGAACTAATTCCCTTTGATGATGTAGCTGTTGCGTGGTATCTCGATGCAATTAATGATCTCTCGATCTGGGTTTTCCAACTTGATTCTACCTTCCCGTATGCCGAGGCGTATGGAGCGACATGGCCAAGGGTCGATGGGAAGCTAAAAATCATGGTGGGGGCTCTTCCCTTTGCAATGCCTGAGTTCTTATTAAAAGAGACACCCCCTGGATATATTCCGACTTCTTATGTTCTGTGTTTATGCAGGCCTAAGGGAGGCCTCTTTGATGAGTGAAGCATTGCCTGGGGAAGCAGATATCCCAAAACCAAATGAAGAGAAAAAGATAAGGAGGGAATCATCGATCGAGCCTTTGGAACCAAATAGGGCTATAGTGCAAATGTCTAAGGCCGACTCCGCGGCCTTAGACGAGAAAAAATATTTCCCGATATCGCCCGAGGGAAGTGGAAGCGTAACTGCTTCTGCCTTTGCTGATCCATTGACCGTTGAGCTGAGGGCTTCTAAATCACAAGTCGATGATGACATCCTACCTGGGGCCGAAAAGGTTTCCGAGGGTAGATCGGATGATATCCCTGATCCAATTTCCAGTCGAAATATTCTCCGGGCCGAAGGGCACTCGGTAGATGAGTCACGAGAGCCTAGCTGCGAGCCGAAGGCCTCGATTGATCTAGCCGGGGTTATTGATGTAGGTGACTCTCTGCCGGTTTCAACATTTTCACCGAGGGAGTTGCAGGATGCCCAAAATATAGAATCTTTCGATGCGAGCGCATCCCTCGGAGGGAAGGACGTAGTTGAGGGGCTCTCTAGTATGGCCGAGAAGAATCCCGAACTTAATGCCTCACTTATTTTCGACGAAGCTGAAAGGCTTTGCAAATAGGTAATTTCTTCATCGATTGTTTCGAGATTTGATTATCATTTCTTTGACTCTCCTTATTTCAGGCGAAAATGCTTTACAATAGGACCACAACCAAGTTTCAGTTTGAGTTGACTCATTACGAAGGGGAGTGTAGGAGATTTTCATCGGAGGAGGATGAGCTCAGGGATCTTCTTGCCCAAAATGAGGAAGAAATGCTTGACCTCCAAGCTCGTTTAGAAACGGTATTTCGGAAATGGAGAGATCCTGATGAGTAGGTAACATAGCCTTCGTGTGCTTCATTTTTGTTCTTGATATCAGTGCTTAACCCTTATCGGGCTGATCTTCGCAGCTTAAGTAGAAGGATGCCCTGATGTGGGAAGGATTCAAAGCCAGGGATACTGAGATCCTTGGATTTAAATAGTTTGTGAACGAGATAACCTTTGAGAGAGACGTCCTCCAATGGAAGTTAACCTCGATTGAGCATTGCCTTCGGGATGCAAGGGCTGAAGGTAGAAAATATAAGGATCTCTATGCTAAATCGGTCACTGCACTATCATCAATTAAGGCTGATGCGCTCATAGCCTCGTATAAAGTCGATGCTGCCGCTGCAAACGCTCATGCCAGAAAAGCAGCTGAGGAGGCCGATCTTAAACTTACCCGAGTCCTGGAGCATGCCCGATTAAAGTCTCGGAGGCATACTTTCGAGGATATTCATGCATAGGGCCTCAATTTTCCTGCTGAGATCGAGAGGGTGAAGACCCTAGAGAAGGAATCGGAGGCACTGCTTGCTTCCAAAGATGACTCGAGTAGTGGCTCAGAAGATGATGAAGATGAAGGTGAAGTCCCTGAGGGGAAAGAGGCCGTTGAAGACTTGGGGGCCGAGGGCCGAGCTTCTGAAAGCATAACCTCCGAGGGAGCTGTTGAAGTCACACCCCAACTGTAGATTAGGTTTCATTTATTCTTTTTCCTTGTTCAAGGGCTCCGACTTTGAGCTTTTTAAATATGCTTTCCGAACCTCTATCATATATAAAATATATTTTATTATTCCTTGTTTCTTTTCTGGTTTCTTAGAATAGGCTCTGATGCCTGTCGATGATTGGTCTGATACATGGTACTTAGAAATGAAACCCTTGGGGTTATAAATTGGTCCTGAGGCTTTTTAGACTGGACCGTAGGCTCCTATGCGTTGGGTCAGTACGACCTTTGATATGACTAGCGCTTAGGCTCATATGCATTGGCCCTTAGGCACGTTTTTAGTTAACCGTTTAGGGATCAGTCTTCGAGTTGGGTTTCGAATCGAGCTCATCGACCCTTAAGTTATTTAAATCAGCCATCAGGCTCTTTAGGCTGGCGCTTAGGCTCTTACGTATTTGGTCCATACGACCTTTGATATGGCTGGCGACTTGGGCTCTTACGCATTGGGTCAGTACGAACTTCGATATGGATAGCGACTTGGTCTCTTACGCATTGGCCCTTAGGCGCTTTTCTAGTTAACTGTTTAGGGCTCAGTCTTTAGGCTGGAACTTAGGCTCTCGCATCGGGATGGTACAACCTTCGATATGGCTGGCGACTTAGGCTCTTACGCATTGGGTCGGTACGACCTTTAATGTGGCTGGCGACTTGGACTCTTACGCATTGGGTCGCTACGACCTTTAACCGGTTCTTTTCGAAGTACTTTTGAAGTAATTGGAGGCTTGTGATTTTATGGTGACGGTTAGACGTCTCCGAGTCGCGTTAGTTTGGCCGGAGCCTTATGACGATGGTCACTGTATTTGGCCGTAACCTTTTAGTGCCCGAGTGAGATAGCTTCGGTGTCTATATCGAGGGTATGCCTTTTTAGGGGTCTTACAAGTTCGAATATATAGCCTTGCCTTTGATATAAGGATTATGCCTTTTTAAGGTCTTACAAATTTGTACGTGCCTTGCTTGAGGTCTTATAGATATGTTGATATTGCCTCATGAAGGGCTCGCGTTGTTGATATTGCCTCATGGAGGGCTTGCATTGATGCCTCATGGAGTGCTTATAAGCTCGAGTTTACCTGCCCTAAGGTTTTACAGCCTCGAGTTTTTGATGACTCGGTGGGGTGGCTGTCAAGGACACTCCCCGAGTTACGGTTATTCCTTTTTTAAGGTCTTACAAATTCGATGTTGGTTTTCGAGGACAGTCCCCGAGTTGCGGTTATGCCTTTTTTAAGGTCTTAAGGGTTCGACGTTGCCTCATTGAGGGCTTTCAAGCTTGATCACGCCTTGTTGAGGTCTTATGGATGCGATATTGCCTCATCAAGGGCTCGTGTTGTTGATATTGCCTCATAGAGGGATTACATTGATGCCTCATGGAGGGATTATGAGCTTGAAGTTACCTGCCCTGAGGTCTTACGGCCTCGAGTTTTTGGTGTCAGTCCCCGAGTGTTCGGGAAGTTTCTGGCCCTGGGGCCGTTTCTTGCAAAAATAGCAAACTTCTTTGAAGGGCGAAGTGTTTTGAAGATAGAAGACTCTCTTTTGATTACTCGGTACAAGTATACATGTTTTCGTCGTCGAGGGTTCGTTTATTCTACGTGGACAAGGTTCATTCGACCGTTTGGTCCGATACATCATTCTCTTGTTGAGACCTTTTTTGGCATATTTCAGTTTCCTCGAGGGGGTGATTTTCAGGGGGGGGTGCCCCTCAGTATTTGAGGTAGATTGAATAGAAGCCTCAAATACTTGTTGAGTTCCCTTCAGGTAGCATGCATGTGTTGCCTTATTAAAAACCTCACTGGTAAAACCGTTTGGGATAAAATCCGACATGAGGGAAAAAGAGCGCAACGCATTTTTTTTAAGCCCAAGGTATTCATGTTGAAGGGTGTTGCGGTGTCTTCCATCGGACACCTGTAAAAAAGAAATTATTGTGAAGCACAAAATGAAAAGGAGGAAGTTATACCCTAGAAATAGTAGCGCCTGAGCATTGATATGTTCCAGTTGTTTGGAAGTTGCTCGACTTCCATGGTATCGAGTTTATAGGACCCTTTGCCAATTACTCCGAGGACGCGGTACAGTCCTTCCCAGCTCGGGCCCAGATTCCCTTCATTTGGGTTTTGAGTGCTTAGGGTGACTTTACTTAGGAGTAGGTCCCCGACTCCGAAATGTCGGAGGTTCGTTCTCCTGTTATAGTACCTTTCGATCCTTTGTTTTTGGGCGGTCATCCGGACCAGTGCGGCATCTCATTTTTCATCTAATAGTTTGTGGGCTGTAGTCATAGATTCGTTTTTTGAGTATTCAGTGGCATGTCTGGCACTTGGCTCTCCGACCTCGACCAATATCAAAGCCTCGGACCCGTATACCAAAGAGAACGTCGTCTCTCCTGTGCTTGATTTAGAGGTCGTCTGATATGCCCATAGCACCTCGGGCAGCGTTTCTCTCAACTTTCCTTTTGCATTTTCTAACTTCTTTTTCAAGTTTTGAATGATGGTCTTGTTTGTGGACTCGGCCTGACCATTTGCACATGGGTGGTAGGGTGTTGACAGGATCCTTTTGATTTTGTGATCTTCAAAAAAATCGTGTTACTTTGCCTCCGATGAACTGCTTCCCATTATCACATGTTATCTCATAGGGGATCCCAAATCGGAACATGATTTGATCCCAGATGAAGTCGATAAATTCTTTTTCTCTTATCTTCTCATAGGCCTATGCTTCCACCCATTTCGAGAAGTAGTCAGTAATAAATAGAATAAATCTAGCTTTACCTGGCGCCATTGATAGGGCGCCGACGATGTCCATTCCCCATTTCATGAACGACTATGGGGACAAGACTGAATGTAGCTATTCACCGGGTTGGTGGATCATTAGTGCAAATCTTTGACACGTGTCGCATTTTCGGACGAACTCTTTGGTGTTCCTTTCCATGTTGTCCCAATAGTAACCTGCTCTGATCACCTTTCGAATTAAGAAGTCGACACCGAAGTGGTTTCCGCAGGTGCCCTCGTGGATTTCTTGGAGTACATAGTCAGTGTCTCTCGGCCCCAAGCATACTGCTAGGGTCCCATCAAAGTTTCTTCTGTACAGAGTTCTATTCTTGTCGAGAGAAAATCGAGCTTGTAACGACCGACCGGTCGTTCCGTGAGATTAGCCCCGTTTTCCATGTTTCAGCTTTTTCATGTGTTAATTAACTTAATTATGATGTGTTGGGCCGGTTGCTTCGGGTTCAGAGTGGTCGCAGTGAGAAATGAGATACCTAGTCTCTTAAGTTGACCTTATAGTTAGAAAAGTCAACCGGCAGTTGACTATTGGGTAAACAACCTTGGAACGTGGATTTTATAGCTCAGATAGCTTCGTTAGGTGATTTGAGACTTAGGAGTGTGTTTGGAATGTAGTTTTGAGGTCCGGTGTAGAATTAGGCTTGAATTGACGAAAGTTAGTTTTTGGCGATTTCCGGCCGGTAGTGGGAAATAGGCTATCGGGTCAGAATGGAATTCCGGAAGTTGAAGCAGGTTCGTAATGTAATTTTGGATATATGTGCAAATTTTTAGGTCAATCGGATGTGTTTTGGATGGTTTCAACATCTGTTGCGAAATTTGGGAGTTTCTAAGTTCATAGGCTTGAATCCGAGGTGAATTTAGTGTTTTGATGTTGTTTTGGGTGTTCCAAGGGTGCGACTAATTATGGGTGACCATTTATAACTTGTTGGTATTTTCGTTGGGGTCCCGAGTGGCTCGGGATGATTTCGGATAGCCATCAGAGGATTTCGAGTTGGAAATTTTTTTTGCAGCTGAAGCTGCTGGTGCAATGTTTCTGGTGTGGCCGCAGGTGAGGACAAGGGGCGCATGTGCGGATTCTTGGTAGGCTGGAAGAGATCCGCAGGTGCGGATAGTTAGCCGCAGGTGCGAGTTTTTTTCCCTTAAGTAAAACGTGCAGGTGTGCACCTGGGACCGCAAGTGCGGGTCCGCAGGTGCGAGAAAAGGACCGCAGGTGTGGTCATCGCTGGGCAGAACCTATAAAAAGAACCCTTAGCGAATTTTGGTCATTCTTTCACCATTCTTATTTGGGTTTGAAGATTTTGAAGGTTTTTTGAAGAGGAAAATCAATAGTTCTTCATTGGAGTAAGGATTTTGGACTTGAAACTCATTTATATGTGATTAAAGGTCTGATTAGTGGTGAAAATTGGGGAAGAACAGTGCTAAAAATAGGTAATTAGGGCTTGTGATTTAAAGACCTTAAAATGAGAATTTGAGGGGTTATTTGGACTCCAATTTCAGTGTTCTTGGTATGTATAGACTCGTAGGAGGATGAGGATTCTTGTGGTATAAATTTCATCAAGTTCCGAGATGTGGGCCCAGGGGTCGGGTTTGACCAATTTCGGGATTTTTGAGTAATTTTGATAAATTTCGATTAGGGTTCGTTCGTTGGCATATTATAATGGTATAAATCAATTTTTGGTAGATTTGGTGCACTTGGAGGCCGAATCAAGAGACAAAGGCGCTGCGGAGTAGTATTTTAGCCAGTTTTGAGGTAAGTAACATTTCCAAACTTGGTTATGAGGATTCGAAACCCCAAACTACTTGTTATGTGATTAGAATTGGTGATGCACATGCCAAGTGACGGGCGTGCGGGCGTGCACCATGAGACTTGTGACCTGGTCATCCCATGGAACTGCTTAGTGATTATTCCCTGATGATATCTGTGCTTCTATTAATGTGAATAATGCGAACATGATAGAAATCAAGATAAATTATATATATTAAGGCTTCACGCTGATACTGTTGAGACCCGAGCGGTAGTTTACATGCAAACATGCTAGAAATCATGTTAAGTATAAATGCTAGGCTTCACGCCGAAAATGCTGAGACCCGAGTGGTTGTATATTACTGTCTCATTTTGTGATTAATTGATTTCATATACTCAGTCTTGTTATAGAATATCACTTCATACCTCAGTCTCAGTATTGTTAATTATATGCATGCTTATCATTGTTTCGGGCTGATGGATGCATCTGTGATCCATGTGAGTGAGACGGAAGAGTAATTATTGAGTGAGTCCGAGAGCCTATTATTGAGACAATTATGAGATCGGACTGCACACCGCAGCGATACTAAATCATGCCTTCGTTGGATTGATATGGTGCTTGGGCCACTAGGGCCCCTTCAGAGTCTTTACACCCCAGTGAGCGCATTGATGATGAGGGATGGATCTTCCCTGGACATGGATCTTGTCCGAATATGGTGTTATGTGAGGGATGGATCTTCCCTGGACATGGATATTGTCTGAAGCTGATGTTATGTGAGGGATGGATCTTCCATGGACATGGATATTGTCCGAGTGTTGTATTTCGGAGATGGATCTTCTCCGTGGGGCTGGACTGGCCTTTTCCTCAGTACGAAGTGACTACGGTCACCGGTGTTTATGCATATTCCGGGACGGAACTTCCCTGGGCCTGAGAGCCATATATAGTACTGGGTGGACTTATGTGGGAGAGTTGTGAGTATTATGTGCATTTTCACACTGTGACATGTTGGCATGCAACGCATATTCTGTTGTTATGTTTTTGATAATCTGTGAACATGCCTAAATTTTGTACGCTGATGATTTAATTATTGAGGTTTAGTCTGTCACTACCTCTCAGCCCATAGTTTGGGTTCGTTACTTTTGAGTTGGTGTACTCACGTTACCCCCTGCACCTCGTGTGCAGATCCAGGTACACCGGGACCCGGTAGTGGATACTGAGCAGCTGTCAGAGTTTCATTGGAGTCGTCGAGGTAGCAGGTGGAGATCGCGATCTTGTCTTCTCTTTCTTATTCTACTTGTTGTTATTTATTTTGAGACTATGTTGTCCATTTCTCTTTTCCTTACTTTATGTTATAGTAGCTCATGGCTGAGTGACACCGAATCCAGGGTTGGATATTTTAAATTTTATTTCAAATATTGTTTCAAAATTTCATATTATTAGTATTATCAATAATTTCGGTTAAAATTGAATTTTACTAGAAATTGAATTTAGCTTAGATAAAATGGCGGCTTGCCTGGTTCTACGACAGGTGCCATCACGACTCCGAAATCGGGTCGTGACAAAGATTCTCTGGCCCGAAGGGCCCTTGATTCTTTCGGGTCCGTGGGTAGCTTCCCACTTCCCAAATAATCGATGTACTTATTTATCTAATCCCATGTCAGGCTGGTGGAGTTGATTTCGGCATGACCTTCTTTAATCACTGATTTTGATAGATGACAACAGCCCTAGGAAGTATGTCATCCTCATCGGCGGATGATCCCAGGTTTGCGAGTGCATCGGCCTCGCTGTTTTGCTCTCGAGGTATGTGGATCAGAGTCCATTCTTTGAAGCGACGCAAAGTGACCTGAAGTTTGTCCAGGTATCGCTGCATCCTATCTTCCCATACCTCGAAACTCCCATTTGCCTGATTTACTACCAGAAGGGAATCACACTTTGCTTCGATGACTTTCTCCTCTAGGTCTTTGGCCAATTCGAGACCTGCAATCATAGCCTCATACTCGGCTTCATTGTTAGTCAGCTTTGCAGTTTTTATAGATTGTCTAATCATGCTACCCGTAGGTGGCTTCAGAACTATGCCGAGTCCCAATCCTTTCACATTCGAGGCACCGTCGGTGAATAAGGTCCATACCCCTAATGCCCGCCTTTATTAGAAGTTATTTTTCTACCTCGGGCACAAGGGCAAGCGTAAATTCGGCCACGAAATCTTTCAAAATTTGGGCCTTGATAGTCATTCAGGGCTGATATTCGCTATCATATCCCCCTAGATCGATGGACCACTTGGCCAGTCGTCCTCAAAATTTGGGTTAATGCAATATATTTCGAAGGGGATATGTCGTTAAAACACATATACGGTGACATTGAAAATAAGGCTTCAATTTTCGAGATGCACTTATTAATGTAAGAGCTAATTTTTCTAAGTGCGGATACCTGGTTTCAGCATCTCCCAGGATTTTACTGACATAGTAGAAGGGGAATTGCGTACCTTGCTCATCTCGAACCAACACGCTACTTACCGCTACCTCAGACACTACTAAGTACAAATATAGCATTTCGTCTTCCTTCGGGGTATGGAGAAAAGGCGAGCTCGAGAGATACCGCTTTAAATCCTCCAAGGCGTGTTGTCACTCCGAGGTCCACTCGAAGTTGTTTTTCTTTTTAAGTAAGGAGAAAAAGTGATGATCTCGAGATGAATCGGCCTAATGCCTCTATCTGCCCGGTTAGCCGCTGTACGACCTTCACATTGTTTACCGTCGTGATTTCTTCGACGGACTTGATTTTTTCAGGGTTGATCTCAATCCCCTTGTTTGATACCATGAAGCCTAAAAATTTTCCCGAACCTATGCTGAAGGTGCATTTCTCGGGGTTGAGCTTCATGTTGTAGCTTCTAAGGATGTCGAAAGTTTCCTGCAAATAAGTCAAATGGTCCTCTACGCACAAGGACTTAACTAGCATGTCATCAATATAAACTTCCATGGATTTACCTATTTGATGTTCGAACATCTGATTAACTAGGTTCTGGTACGTGGCCCCTGCATTTTTAGCCCGAAGGGCATTACATTGTAGCAGTATGTGCCATACTTCATGATGAACGAAGTTTTTTCCCTATCCTCGGGGTTCATTTGAATTTGATTATACCCGGAGTAGGCGTCGAGAAAGGTGAGGATCCCGTGGCTAGCCGTGGCATCAATCAATCGATCGATGTTGGTCAACGGGAATGAATCTTTAGGTCATGCTTTATTTAAGTCCTTATAATCTACACACATTCTTAACTTGTTCCCCTTTTTGGGAACCACTACTACATTGGCTAACCATTCGAAATATTTTACTTCCCTGATGGACCCTATTTTGAGGAGTTTTGTTACCTCATCTTTGACGAACTCATGCTTCACCTCGGACTGAGCCTCCTTTTTTGCTTCACCGGTTTGAACCTCGGGTCGATGCTTAGCCGATGGGTGGCTATTTCCGGCGGGATCCCTGTCATATCTAAGTGGGACCAAGCGAAGCAATCAACGTTGTTAATAAGAAATTGAATAAGTTTTTTCCTGAGTTCGGGGGTTAATCCCGTTCCCAGGTATACCTTTCGATCTAGGAGGTGTTCCATCAAAACAGCTTGCTCCAGATCCTCGTTCGTTGATTTGGTTGCGTCCGATTTTTCGGGGGCAACGGAGGTTCGGGGGGTGAGGAAGTATTCTTCATTATTCTCGAGGACCTGTTTATCTTCTGACCCCTCTGAGGTGGAGTATATGGGCGCCGGTTCCATGCCATGAACTGCGAACATTTCCTTTGCAGCTTGTTGCTCACCATACACCATTTTTATGCCATATTTAGTTGGGAATTTCAACATCTGGTGGAGAGTCGATGGTACCTCCCTGATGCTGTGTATCCATGGCCTTCCGAGCAGCGCGTTGTATCTCGGGTTACCCTCGATGACATGAAACTTGGTATCCCAGACCGTACCAGACACATTGACTAGGAGGGTGATTTCTCCCTTCGTCGCTTCTCTTGACATGTTAAACCCACTGAGGGCACGAGAATTGGGTATGATTTGGTCGAGTAGCTTGAGCTGCTCCACTACCCCAAATCTAATTATATTGGCCGAGCTACCTGGATCCACAAGCACACGCTTAATTCAAACCTTATTTAAGAGAATAGAAATTACCAGTGCATCATTATGTGGTTGGAACAAGGCTTCGATCTCTTCTTCTCTGAACACAATAGTTCCTTTAAGCACATAACTTTGAGTTCATCCTTTTGTGGTGATGGGCGTTTTGGCCCGTTTGAGCATGGGTTCTTGTGGGACATCGGTTTCTCTGATAATCACGTGAATGGCGTGCTGGGGGTGCTTCTGGTCCATTCTTCCTGTTCGATTCTCTTTCTTGGAAATGGCTCTTGGTTCGATTGTCAAGAAATTCTCGAAGATGCCTTTTGTCGACCGATCGGGCCGCTTCTTTTCGAGCGGGAGTTCTCCGTGCTTCATGTCGGTCTTCTCTGCGTACACCTCCATCCGTATGAGAGCTCACATCGACACGTTAAAGGTTGCGTGATCCTTCATCGATGGGGATTTGCACTAGTTTCCCTTCAGGGTTTTGCGGCGATATACTGGCACTTTCAGTAGCTGCGTCATTCTCTCCGTGATCCTCAAGACCGTTTTTTCATGCGCGTTTACTGAGTCAGACATTTTCTAACCTGAAATTGAAGATTCTTGGACAAGAAAAGGTATAAAGAATAACTTGTGTTTTTAGAAAACCAGCACTAAAATAATCACTATTATTTTTAGCCCCACGGTGGGCGCCAAACTGTTTACCTTGAAAATGGTAATTATAATTATATTTTATTTTGTGGTTCGAAAAATACGTGATCTATTTTAATACCAGTTGTTTGGGTAGTAGATTCTAGGTGAGAAGTGAGAAAACAAAGTAAGAGCGAAGGGTAATGAGATTATGCAAACCGAGCAGCGGAGAGACGGGGTCTCGAGCTTGGTCGGAATGGACCTCAAGGTCGAGCTTAAGACCTTGACAATAGGCTATCGAGAATGATATAGCAGTATTGAAGGCCTCGAAGATGGCCTATTTGTGATTAATAACGAGTAATAAATGAAGAACAACTAATGAACACAATAAATGAAAAACAATAAATCAGTGAAGCAATTGTAGAGAATGCTTGAGTTAGAGAGTAGAGAATGTTCTTGTTCTTGTATTGAATATCACGTCCCTTACAAAGTGAAAAGGGTTCCCTTTATATATGAGGGGGACTTCCAACATAGTACATGTATAATTATTACAAAAGAGAGATGACTGGTATAGCCATTTAATGCCACGGTACGAGCTTGTACTATTTTGCGTACTTTGTCAGCTTTAATCACGTGCCTTTTGGGCGTTTCCCGCCTTTCTATGATGGTCTTAGATATACATTGCTTCGGGGTCTAGAACCCTCGATATTCCCCCTCGATGCCAAAACTCGAACCTTCGAGCCTTTTGAGCGCCGTAATGATCGTAAAATCGGGTTCTTCAATTTTAGCCGTATACAAAGTTTGAACTAAAATAAGCAACATTGATTCTATTTTTCAGTTAATGTAAACATAGATGCTACATTTCACGTTTGCATATCCTTTGATGACCCATTTTTTCCTCGATTGTTCTTCACAAAGTAGTACTCGACTCATCTTTTTCTCTACGTCCATAATTAGTATTGGATGTCTTCTAACCTTTTTCCTTCGTGCATGAGGTCCCTTCCAGCATCAGTTAAGCTTGCTTTTGCCCATATATATCCTCTTGAAGTTTGTTTTTTGAAAATAAACAAGATTCAAAATATAAAAACACATCAATTAGCCTTCGACGTGTTTCTTAAGGCTGTAAGCAAAGGAAATAGCACAAGTGGTGGGTTGTTTCTTAATCAATTTTTCGATGCTCACTTCAGTATCAGAATTGTTCAATTGAGATACGGTGACCCAAAACTCAATATGTCGTTATATCGTCTATTATGATACTAGGCAAGCCGACAACTCACACATACCAATATTTTAAATTCAAAAATACACTGAAATAGGTTTAACTAAGTAAAAATCTCATAAAAACTGAATGAAAACGCCACAATTTACAGAATTTCCCAAAACCTGGGTATCACTAAGTACATGAGCATCTATACAATTACGTAGTCCGATAAATCTCTAAGAAAGTAGAACATATTAAGTAAAAACACAAAGATAGGGGAGGGAGTCATGTTCTTTGAATGCCAAGGCGGCTCAAAAATCTCCGAATGGCTGAACTCCAAGATCAACAACCACCGAGCCCGGAAATACATGGATCTGTACACGAAGTGTAGGGTGTAGCGTGTGTACAACCAACTCAATAAGTAACAAGTCTAACCTTTGGACTGAAAGCAGTGACAAGTCGGAACAATACGGTACACATAAATAATTAAACGGTACGAAAATTTACAGAACACATGACAATAATATCTGAGAGAAACTCAAAATCTATAGGTACCAGTACAGGAATGTAGACATGCTTCCAAGTTTAACGGTTAAATTCAATACAGATAAAATATGTCAAGTCTGAATGGTATGAGGAATGTGACATCTCTATATCTACATGACAATATGCATATCGTATGTGATGCAACTCAATGGAAGCCTCTCTTACTCACACTCTCAGAGTATTCAACCTGGCTGTCTCAGTTCTCATTCATCACACCCAATCACTCAGCACTGTACAATACCCGTTGCGGCTTGCAGCTCGATCCTATCATGAATCAATAACAACCACATTTACTGTGGGTGTGAAGACTCCGGAGGGTTCAGATCCAGCCCAAGCACTAATAAATCATGCTGCAGCGTGCGGCCCGATCCCATCGGGAATCAATAATACCTGTTGCGGCGTGCAACACAATTCCATCATGAGTCAATAGTACCCGCTACAGCGTGCAGTACGATCCCATTAATATCACTCACAATTAAGCCCTCGGCCTCACTCAACCATCAATCTCTCTAGTCTCTCGGGCTCACAACACTCATGCTAAGCAACCCAAAATCAATGATATATGATGTGAGAATGTATGATAATAGAGACTGAGATATGATATACAATGATGAATATGACTGAGTACATAACTACAATTAAGCAAATAACTCAACAACAAAGAACGACCACTGTGGGTCCCAATAGCATCGACACATAGCCTAAACATGATTTCTAACATAAATCACAACTCTAATGCTCTAATACATAGAGTACGGTAATGATATTCAGATAATATGACTACACAGTCACACGAAATCGACTAAGTCATCATTACTACGGTGCATGCCCACGCGCCAGTCACTCGTCATGTGCATCACCTCAACACTGATCAAGATCTAAAATGAAGTTCAGGGATTCATACTCTCAGAACCAAGTTTAGAAGTGTTACTTACCTAAAACCGTGTAAATCTCTACTCCAATAAGCCCTTGCATCGCGAATCAGCCTTCGAACGCCTCGATTCTACCCACAAACGGTTCGATACAATCAACTCAAGCTATTGGAATCAATTCCATATGAAAATTCTAAGTTCTTAATCAAAAGTCAACTCAAAAGTCAACCCTTGGGCCCACGTCTCGGAATCTGACAAATGTTACAAAACCCGAACACTCATTCAACCACGAGTCCAACCATGGAAAATTTACAAAATTCCGACACCAAATCGTCACTCAAATCCCCAAATTTTATTTTCTAATCCTTAGCCTAAAACGCCTAAAATTTCACCTCAAAAACACATAAACTAGGTGAGAAATTCAATGGGTAATCAATATTATTGCATAAAAATGATTAAGAGTGACTTACCTCAAGAAACCCCTCTAAATCCCTCTCAAAAATTGCCTTAATCCAAGTTTTCAAAGTCCAAAAATGATAAAACCTTGGAACCTTACGTTTATATTCTGCCAAGTGGTTTACACACCTGTGACCAACTTACCCGCATCTGCGATGTACAGAAGTGAAAAATCCTCCGCTTTTGTGATTCTCCTGGCGACCTCCTGCGCTCGCACTTTGGGACAAAGTTTCGCATCTGCTGAGCCGCACCATCGACCCCCTTCTCCGCTTCTGTGGAGTTTGCAGTCACACGCCTACTTCGCACATGCGTGCCCTTCTTTGCATCTGCGCTTTTGTAGGTAGGGAACTACCGTCGCACCTGCGCAACTCCCCTAGCTCACCCAAATATGCTTCTGCGATGCCATCCAAGAACCTGCGGTCTCACACCTACAACCATGACCTTCGCAGGAGTGATCACACCAGTCCAATGTACCCAACCATGCCTTAAGTTTCAAATTTGATCTGTTAACCATCCGAAATAAACCCGAGGCACCCGAGACCTCAACCAAATATGCCAAGAAGTCCAAAAACACGATATAAATTTATTTGAGGCCTCAAATTGCATAAAACAACATTAAAAACACGAATCACACCCCAATTCATGCCTAACGAAAACTAGAAAATTCCAACTTCTACAATCGATGCCGAAACCTATCAAATCAACTTCGATTGACCTCAAATTTTTCACACAAGTCATAAATGACACAACGGACCTATTCCAGCTTCTGCAACAAAAATCTGAGCCCGGTAACCACAAAGTCAACTTTCGATCAAACCTCTCAACTCTCCAAACTTCCAATTTTCCAACTTTCATCATTTCAAGCCAAAATCACCTACGGACCTCCAAATCACTATTCAGACACACTCTGAAGTCTAAAATCACCCTACGGAGCTATCAGAACCATCAAAACTCTATTCTGGAGTCGTTTACCCATAAGTAAACTTCTGCTTAACCTTTTCAACTTAAGCTTCAAACCTTGGGACTAAGTGTCCCAACTCATTCCAAATCATCACTAGAACCAAACCAATTAGCCTCGGCAAGTCACATATTAGAAATTGAGCAAAGTATAAGCAGCAAATGGGGGAACGAGTATACAACACTCAAAACGACCTGCGAGGTCGTTAAAGATACTTTCTCACAACCCTCTATGTCCGAAATTAAAAAGGCTTAGTTTTTTGAAGAATAAAAATAATAATTCAAGACATAAGAGTTGTTATAACAATAATGTTTATGCATCTGAGGGAAACATAATCTCTCTCTTTTTCAATAAATTTGTAATTACTTTCCTCAACTTTATCTTTTTTGTTTTTAAAATCTTTTAAATCACCATTGATGGAAAAATCAGCAACAAAATCCAAATCTTCGAAATCATTATTGATAGCAAAATCACAGCAAAATCCAAATTAGCTTCCAAAAATACTAACAAAAATCTGTTGTGATTAAGGACTTGCTGCCTCAAGGGCTGACATTCAGTTTGTAATCCCCAACTGTAGGATGAGTTAAGGAACTTCTGAAACTATAACAGGCATGAGCACTTTCCCTCCGGCACTAGTGCTAGCCCTAGTGGGAGAAGTGGCCACAGTAGGAGAACTACTATGGGGGAAGATGCCCAAAAGACGACGGGGACTACAACTATACAAGTTCGGTGGAGGCTACCGGAAGAGAAGCAATCTGCCTGACCCCAGTAGAAGTCTACACCAAGTCACAGGTCACTTGATCACAGGGAGAAACAAGATGATGGGAAGAAGAAACGGGATTAGTCCTAAACTTGGTCCCCGGGGCTCAGCAAGAAGGCTAGCCCCAACAAGAAAAATGGTCACATCAGGAGATATGTAGTTTGATGGCTAACCATCAGTGATAATAGATCCCTAGAAAACGACAAGGATTGCAACTGACCCTAATCACGAGGGAAAGTATGATAATGGAAGAAAAGACAGAGTCGGTCGCCCACTTGATTTGAGGCAGCTCAACATGAAGGTGATAATCATCAGTGATTGCCTGACAACTAGCAGCATTGGATGACTGAAAAGAGGAGGTATGGCCGACAAAAACTTGAACATTCTAATCACGTAGGAAATATGATGATAGGGAAAAGAGGCAGGTTCAGTTGTCAACTTGGTCCGCTGATGCTCAACACGAAGGGCCTGATTAGAGGACGTCTAGCTGACAGGAACTTGAACATTTTGATCGTAGGGGAAGTAGGATGATAGGAAAATAGATAGAGTTGGTCGCTAGCTTGGTCTACGCTGATAAACATGAAGGGTAAGACAAGAGGAGTTTTTTTTGGTAATAACTGTGAGTATATTACCATAAACCATCCAAATAGATACACCTAAAGGAGCACTCGAAATTTACAACCACCTTCTAGGAAGGGTGTTGAGTAATTCCAAGCCCCCAGAGAAAGAAACTAGTTACAAAACTTCTGAATCAAAAAACTACCTCTATGTACTCTAGAGCATTTCCCAAGTTTTAATCTTTCTTTACTTCCTGTTTAATCTGTGTAACCAGTGTTTCTCTATTTATATTTTCATTCTTGAACATCTTATAATTCCTTACTATCCATGTATGGTAGATCATGGCACCCCAAATAGGCGTTGTTATCTCCTTCTTTAGTTTACCTCAATGTCTTCGTTTCATCCATCTCAGACTTTGCCCAACTCCCATACTCTGCATGTGTATGCCCGACCATTGTTCTACTATCAGTCTCAATTCCTTTACCCATTTGTATTCAGAAAACAGATGTGAGGAAGTTTCCTCTTTGCCTTATCACAGAGACAACATAAGTTGTTATCAATAGTTTTCTGCAGTCTAGCCAGCCTCTCCTTAGTCATTAATATGTCCTGGTTAGCCAACCATGCTATTATCCTGTGTCTAGGTAGCATTGTTGAGTTCCATATTAGATTAGCAGCCTCAAGTTTCTGCATATCCCCCATCATAGCATTGTAGCTTCTAGTGACAGAGTAATTACCACTAGGTAATAAGCAGTACCTACCATTATTATACCAATCTCTCATTTCTGCCTTGACTGAGTTCAGTTTCCTCCAATACCAGCTACAATCAGTTGGTGGCTTATGATCTCATATGTTCTGGTCCCTCTCATATAAAGGCCATGCACCCATCTTATTCATAATGTATCCTCCTTTTTTGCCAACTGCCATATTAGCTTCCCAACAGAAGCCACATTCCACTTGTCGCGCCCCTTTTTCTCACAAAATCGGGTTTCGACATGTGATAACTCTTTTAAGGAGGTGTTAAAGAGAGTCGCCACCTAACACGTTTAAGGTGCGGTAAGGCACCTATTTGCAGATAACTCTGGTTCAACTAGTCAACATCACCAAAGATCGGATAAGGGCTCAAATTACCTCGAAGAGAATGTGTTAGGCACTCTTCGAGGTCCACAATTATGGGTCCAGACCGAACTAAAATTATATGAATTAATCAGATAAACAGAGTGAAAACAAGAAGTTTGGGCAGTTATGATCAGAAGTCCTTGAATAAACACAAATAATTGATTTAAAGACAAGATGGAGGGTGGGGGTGGGGGGAGGTCCTAAGTTTTTTAGCTTAATGGATCACCCCATGCAACATAAATAATACTTAGTAACTCCCTCGAGATGGGGTGTTACTCGTATTATTCAGCGGGCGCATACTATCATCTCATGCCACCCGATTACTATATTTAAGTTTTTATCTAAAATGCACTAGTTGATTCTAAATTGTGCCTTATGCGTGCACTACTCATCCCATGCCTATGGCCCAGGAGGCGTTTGGACCTCTATTTTGGGTGATTCTAGACTTAACTTAGGCTGCTCAAAATGATGAATCTAAGCGATATTCAAAAACATGTAGGACTACACATAAGGGAAATAAATGGCTCAAGTTGGCCTCCACATATAAGCAACAAATGCACGCAAACAGGTTTTTACCTATTAGGCAGGTGACAAATTCCAGAATTAATAGAGAATAGAGTCTTTAAATCCTATAGTCATGACTTCTAGGTGATTCTGAATTTTAAATGTACATGCATTGTTGCTTGCTTAGAACAACGAATTTGCAGATTGCGAGTATTACAAACCCTATAGGCATGCTTTCTAATTGTTTGAGAAATAAGGTAGTGAAACAGTTGATAGTTCAAAATTACCAGCGTTTGATTTTATCAATATACTTCTAGGCGAGCTACATGATCCTATAGGCAGGATTTCTAGGAATTAGCAATTGAAACTGGTTTTCATCCTTTCATCCCTATATGCATGCTTTCTAGGCGAGCAATTTAATGAGAATAACAGTAATAGTAGTTCATTCGATTATAGTCCTATAGGAATGATACCTATGTGAATATTGTGAAGAGCAGGTAGTTATTACTCAGTGTAATCCTATAGGCATGGTATCTGTTGGTCCCAAACGCCNTGAATCACTCTAATTGTTATTAAATCAAGCCAAAATAAAATCCAGGAATGTAACTAATTTATACTACGAATCTATGGAATAACTAATTATCAAGTACGAAAGTATTGTTTTGTATTCAGTAGAGGCAAATATTCCAGGGTTGTGATCAATCACCACTCGTATTGCATTCTAATTAACTCTCCCCTTCATATAATTCACCCATGGTTGCTAATTAATCGATAAACGCTCTCATAACCTTCTCCCGAAGCACTACTCGCCTATTCTCAATAGATTAATGCCTATATTCCTTGAAATTAATCTATTAGAACGCACTAAGATTACGATATTTAATTAAGCACGGTGACTAGGTATATTCCTATCCTAACCACAAATTCGCTCCTCTGAAGGGTTAAGATTGCGCTCTCTTCAATTATTCTCAATCTATATACGGCTTTCCCAAACATAACATAGATAGTATATAGAACCAAATTGCTGGCCAGACAATTAAGCAATTAAACACAGAATTGAAGAAACAACCATATATTGAGTGAACTATAATCAAGGTTAAATTAATATCGAATAACAATATTCATGGCTAAACCACAACCCCAGGACAATGGTGTTTAGCCACTCATGCTATAATCAAACAATTGCATAAGTGTTGCATAAATTGAAAATACTAGAATAAGATGAAAAAAACTGAGAAATCCTTCGCTTCCTAATGATCCTGTGTGTATCTTCTCTCCAAAATGGCATACCCCCCTCAAAGTTGTATTTTTGGGTCTATTTATATGTTTTGGGACAAACCCTAAATGTGTAGGACACTTCTATTCAAACCGGGAAACACTTAAAACTTTCAAAACTCGGACTGAGCCGGATCAGGGACCAGGCGTTACAGGCCAAACGCTTCGCTAACGCCTGGCCAGGCCTGGCGTTATGGGCCAAACGCCCCCCAAACGCCTGGTCTCACCAGGCTTTATAGCCCAAACGCCCGGCTAAAGCCTGGTATGACCAGTCTTTACAGCTCAAACACCCGGCTATAGCCAGGTTCAATCCTTTTTGACTCTTGAGCGTATTTTTGACGTTTATGCATCCGTTTAGCTCGGCTTCCATCTCCAATTCACCTACTCATGGAATAGACTCCATTATGCACTTACGACGTCTATTTTTATTATCAACGCACATAAAATGTAAGGCACATAATGCTTTAAACCATGAATTATAGCACACATCAACACCCCACACTTTGTCGAGCAATGAGATAATCTACTACTCTTCAACACGTACGCATTTCATTATCAAGGAGTATTTTACTTTTCACACACCTTACCCCTTAACTATGATCGATACCGGCAATCAAGTATGAACATACAAAATTTCACATTCTTCCCCTTCTTTAAATATGCCCAAGTATAACAATTTAATCAATCATACCAACAACCTAATTTCAACCACCCCACCTCAAGAGTGAACTTGCAACCACTAAGCCCTCTCAATTCACGCACCTACCCAACAAGAAAGTTACAACATTACCAATCGTTCATGAGATCATGTTCCCTCACCAACAACAAAAGAGTGAATATAACTAGTCCACACATTCAAATATGCTTTTGAACATAATTTAAGGACATCACACAATTGAACAAATTCCCTCACTCTCACAAAGAATTCATATGCATTCCGTGGTCGTACCATAAGCTTGCCCTCAGTATAGATCTCTACTAAAGTTAACCAAATCTAGGATCAATTAGGACTTTTAAGGTTGTAATGTAGGATAAGAGACTCGGATATATTTAGGAATGGTGACTAACCCTCCTAAGCGCTTTAATATACTACCTTCACAAATCAACACATATTATTCTCAACCAATTCCCTTGCCACAATTCATATTCAACATAACCCTTTTTTAATTAAGCACTTCTATATTTTTACTAGCACAAATTAATAAAAATTTGGAGGTGTGTATCTTTTTTTTCATACTTTTACTATCATTTTTTTTCCTCCGCACACTCCATACATGAAGATTCAATGGCTAGTGACTTTTGAATACAATTCTTAGTGCACTAACGGGCCTTTCCATGGCTCCACTCCAAAGTTAATCCCAATTATCCCACCTTACTTCTTTTAGCGACTAAGTTCCTTAGGAGGAAAATGTGCAAAAATCTCAATTTAAGAACAAAAGAGGGGTACGGCTTGTAATGTGGGTACCAAAGAAAAGGTCAAACAGCTCAAAGGGGCTAGTAATGGAAATTTTTTAATTCTTATGTGACAATCACATCCATGATCAAGCAAGAAAATACCTACGTCATCTCCTAGACTAGCATAACCTACAATTTCGCTTCGATTAACACACGGGGCAAGTTCTAGACTACACATGATAGCATAGAAAATCACTAAACCTCACTCACACATTGCACATGACTCAATTACAACGGTTTTATTCAACTCTCAAGTCAAGAAAGCACACAAAATTGAGAGAATTAAGCAATATTACACTATGTAGCATACAAGTCAAGCAACTAAGCTAAGGCATCACAAAATAGGCTATTTATTTTTAATCAGGCATCACATGTCAAACCAAATATGAGGGAAAGCAGAATGTATGTCATAACTTAATATGCCGGCATCGAACATGTCATAGGGTATTTCTAAGTTACTCAGTTTCTTTCTAAATACTCTAAACAAAATATTTTTTAAAGTACCCGGTTCAAGTTACACCCTTGGAAAAGAACCGGTGCCCAAAGAAAAACCAAGAGATACTACCTAACTATCCAAAAAAAAAAAAAAAATCTTTTTGGTATTTTTAAATCGGACTTTATCCCTCAAGAAAATTGTCCAACAGATCCATCGTTAGGAAAATTCCGAGATTTTTCTAAAACTAAAACAATAATTTTATATAATTACACTTCAATTCAGAAGTAGTTTCCCCACCCCACACTTATGTTATGCATAGTCCTCGATGCACGATCACAAAGAAAAACATTAAAACAAGGCTGAGAAAGACCATCTCGGGCATGGCTCGGACATGATTCTCTATCTTTAGAGTCGGGATGACCCCACACTTAAGCTCAAACGTTCCCTTCAGCTTCAACTTTTGGGTACTCAGACTTCCCCAACTCTGCAAAATAAAAACAACACAAAACTAACACTAAAAAAGAATGAAAGATATACAGGCTAGGTTGCCTCCCAACAAGCGCCTGATTTAACGTCGTGGCACGACGCAGACTCTCCCCTCACTAATCAGCAAGTACGACCTTGGTCTTCTCACGATTTATGGTACCACCCCAATAGTGTTTGACTCTATGTCCATTCACTAAATTTTTTTTTTCACCATGTATAGCTCGCAACTCAAGTGCACCATATGAGGTGACTCTCACTATCTCAAACAGGCCTGACCATCTTGATTTCAGCTTTCCGGGAAACAATCTCATCCTAGAATTGAATAATAATACCTGTTGGCCTGGCTCAAAATGACACGACTTTATATGTTTGTCATGACATCTCTTGGTCTTTTCTTTGTAAGGTTTGGCATTGTCATATGAGTGCAACCTGAACTCATCCAATTCATCCAACTGCAGCAATCTTTTCTCACCCGCGGCTTCAAGGTTCATGTTTAGCTTCTTGATGGCCCAGTATGCCTTATGTTCAAGATCTACGGGCAAGTGACATGCCTTCCCATAGACCAGCTTGTACGGTGATGCCCCAATTGGTGTTTTGTACGCTGTTCTGTATTCCCATAATGCATCATCTAACTTAACAGCCCAATCTTTCCTGTTCACACTCACCGTTTTCTCTAATATTTGCTTAATTTCTCTGTTGGATACCTCTACTTGTCCACTTGTTTGAGGGTGATATGATGTTGCAACTCGATGACGGACCCCATATTTAGCTAAAAGGTTATTCAACAACCGATTGCGAAAGTGGGTTCCTTCATCACTAATCAAGGCACGTGGAGTACCAAATCTGGAGAATATATTCTTTTTCACAAACGCAGCGACAACCATTGCATCATTCGTCGGCAATACAATTGCCTCCACCCATTTCGACACGTAGTCAACTGCCAGCAAAATGTATTTATTTCCCCTAGATGATGGGAATGGACCCATAAAGTCTATCCCCCATACATCAAAAATCTCTACCTCCAAGATATTATTTAAAGGCATCTCGTGCTTCCTTGTTATTGTTTCTGTTCTCTGGCACTGGTCACACTTTTTAACAAATGCGTGGGCATCTTTGAATAGCGTTGGCAAAAAAAACCCAGATTGTAGCACTTTCGCTGCTGTTCTATCGCCACCATGAAGGCCCCCATATGGTGATGCATGACAATCATACAACACAAGTTCCACTTCTTTATCAGGAATACATTTCCTCATTAACTGATCACTACATTCTTTGTACAGGTAGGGCTCATCCCAGTAGTAAAACTTCACATCGCGTAAGATAATTCACATAGTCAACATACCACAGAGGAGGGTCTTGGGTTATAGCAAAAAGTTTCTCATCAGGAAAAACTTCTTTAATATCTCCACCCTCCTTAATATGATCATGATTTTCCAGCTTTGACAGATGGTCAGCTACTTGGTTATCAGTGCCCTTTCGGTCCGCAACAATAAAACCCAGCGCATCAATCTAGCTTTAGATTCTTTCTTTGTAAATAAATACCTGATTGCTGCGTGATCTATGTGGAATATAACTTTTGTTCCCACCAAGTATGCCTGGAATTTTTCAAAGGCCCACACCACAACTAACAGCTCCTTTTTAGTGGTGGTGTAATTCTGTTGTGCATTATCAAGGGCCTTACTCGCATAGTAGATGGAATAAAACACCGTGTCTTTCTTTTGGACTAGCACTGCCCCAATTGCATGGTCACTTTCATCACACATAAGTTCAAATGGTACTGACCAATCAGGTGCAACAATTATGGGGGCAGCTACCAATTTCTTTTTGAGCTCCTCAAATGCTTTCAGGTAGGGAGCATCAAAATTGAACTTGACATCCTTTTCCAGCAACCTGCACAAAGGAGTAGCAATTTTAGAAAAATATTTAATAAAGCGCCTATAAAATCCTGCTTGTCCCAAGAAACTCCGGACGCCCTTCACTGAAATTGGTGGAGGTAATTTTTCAACTACCTCCACTTTTGCATTATCAACTTCGATGCCACTTTTAGATACTATATGATCCAAAACGATGCCTTCCTGCACCATAAAGTGACACTTCTCCCAATTTAACACCAGATTCGTTTCTTCACAACGGGCCAACACCATGCTCAGATTTTTCAAACAATCATCATAAGATGACCCGAAGACTGAGAAGTCATCCATGAACACCTCTACGAATTTTTCCACCATGTCAGTGAAAATAGCCATCATGCATCTCTAGAAGGTGGCTGGTGCATTGCAAAGACCAAATGGCATTCGCTTGAAGGCGAAGGTGCCATAAGGGCAAGTAAACGCGGTCTTCTCCGGATCCTCTAGGCATATGACAATTTGATTGTAACCTGAATACCCATCCAGAAAGCAATAATATTCATGCCCTGCTAATCTGTCCAGTATTTGATCAATGAATGGGAGTGGAAAATGATCCTTGCGGGTTGCTTTGTTGAGCCTTCGATAATCAATGCAAACTCTCCAACCCGTAACAGCGCGGGTAGGAATTAGCTCATTCTTCTCATTCTCAATCACAATCATCCCTCCCTTTTTGGGTACACATTGAACCGGGCTCACCCAGTTGCTGTCAGAAATAGGAAAAATGATACCTGCATCCAACAATTTTATGACTTCTTTCTTCACCACTTCTTTCATGATGGGATTCAGCCTCCTTTGCTGCTCAACACTCGGGTGATGTCCATCTTCCAAAAAGATTTTATGCATGCAAAACGATGGGCTGATTCCCTTAATATCTGCAATGGTCCATCCAATCGCCTTTTTGTGCTCACGAAGTACCCTAAGCAATTTCTGTTCTTGTGTATTGGTCAGGCTGGATGAAATGATCACGAGTAATGTCGCAGAGTTCCCCAAATGGGTATTACATAAATGTGCTGGAAGAGGTTTGAGTTCCAGCTTTGGAGCCTCTTCAATAGATGGCGAGGGGTTAGATTAACAAGCTTGTTCAACTCTTCAAAATTTCCTAGCCCGTGGAGGTAACTGCAGGATACTTCAAGAACTTTCTCAATGTCTCCCCTTATTTCATCCCCACAGTCTTCTTCATCCCTAACCAACACTCGCTCAAGAAGGTCAACAGGGCTCATATAGGAAACCATTAACGCTGATTTGCTTTCTACTACAGTAATCATGGATAGCTCTTCATAGTGAACAGGTAACTTGAGTGCCTTATAAACATTAAACACCTCCACTCGATCACCAACTCGCATTGTCATTTTCCCTTCACACACATTAATGATAGCTCGGCCCGTAGCTAGGAAGGGATGCCCCAAAATAAATGGGACTTCCTCAACTGGTTGGCCCTTCCACTGGACCTTTACGACAGAAACTCTCTTGGACCTCAATTGGTGGTCCTGCCTATCAATAATAGAAACTGGATCCTCCTCGTAGCCCAACCTCTCATCCAACTGAATAGTGTTGAAATCAACCACGTGAGAGGAGTCGGCGTGGTACCGCCGGAGCATGGATACATGAAATACCGGATGAACTCCTGATAAACTGGGAGGTAAGGCTATCTCATAAGCAACCTCCCCAACTCACATCAACACCTCGAAAGGACCTATAAAGCTCGGTCTCAGCTTTCCCTTCTTCCCAAACCTCATGATACCCTTCATCGGCGAGACCTTCAATAGAACCTTGTATCCCTCCATAAATGATACTTCACGCGCCCTCTGATCCGCATAACTCTTCTTTCTGGACTGTGCTGTGCGGAGCCTCTCCTGAATCAACTTCACCTTCTCTGAAGAATCTCTCACCAGGTCGGTACCATATAACCTAGCCTCACCAGGCTCAAACCACCCAATAGGGGAGCAACATCTCCGACCATACAAAGCCTCAAATGGTTCCATCTCAATGCTGGACTGGTAACTATTATTGTAAGAAAACTCGGCCAAAGGCAAGAACTGGTCCTACTGACCTCCAAAGTAGATCACACATGCGCTGAGCATGTCCTCCAATATCTGAACTGTACGCTCCGACTGACCATCAATCTGAGGGTGAAATGTTGTGCTGAGGTCTATCTGGGTACCCATCTCACTATGCAATGCTCTCCAGAAGTGCGAGGTGAATTGAGGACCTCGGTCTGATATAATGGACAGCGGCACACCATGCAACCAGACTATCTCCCGTATGTAGATCTGTGCCAACCTATCAGAAGTATAAGTAGTTTCCACTGGAATGAAATGCGCCGATTTGGTCAATCTATCCACAATGACCCAAACCGCGTCGACCTTCTGCAAGGTCCGAGGCAACCCAACCACGAAATCCATAGTGATGCGCTCCCATTTCCACTCAAGGATGGGCATCTGCCGAAGTAGGACTCATGGCCTCTGGTTCTCATACTTAACATGCTGGCAATTAAGACACCTAGGCACATACTCCACAATGTACTTCTTCATCCGCTNCAAACACGAATCATCATATTGCCGAGCCTTAATCTCCCCAAATAACGAAGACTGAGCAACCACATGTGCTAAAACTCGATGAGGCTCTGAAAGGTCTAATCTCACCAGGCGATTGTCCAAGGACTGAATGTCCAAGGCTAGAGGTCTCTCCTCTGCTGCAATATAAGCCAAGCTACCCATACTCTCCGCCTTTCTGCTTAAAGCATCTGCTACCACATTTGCCTTGCCCGGGTGATAAAGAATGGTGATATCATAATCCTTCAACAACTCAAGCCATCGCACTGCCTCAAATTAAGATCCTTCTGCTTGAACAAGTGCTGCAAGCTACGGTGGTCTGTATAAACCTCACAGGACACTCCATACAAGTAGTGCCTCCAAATATTAAGAGCATGAACAATCGCTGCCAACTCCAAATCGTGAACAGGGTATTTCTTCTCATGAACCTTCAGCTGGTGCGAAGCATAAGCAATAACTCTGCCTTCCTACATCAACACACACCCCAAGCCAACGCGTGAAGCGTCGCAATATACTGTATACTTCCCAGAACCGGAAGGCAATACTAGAACTGGTGCTGAGGTCAATGCTGTCTTGAGCTTCTGAAAGCTCTCCTCCCACTCGTCAGACCATCGGAACGGGGCATTCTTCTGAGTCAATCTGGTCAATGGAGCTGCAATAGAAGAGAATCCCTCCACAAATCGACGATAATAGACTGCTATGCCCAAAAAGCTTCTGATATCTGTAGCTGAAGTAAGACGCGCCCAATTCTGAACGACCTCGATCTTCTAAGGATCAACCTTGATACCTTCTCTGGATACCATATGCCCCAAAAATACCACAGAATCCAACTAGAACTCACACTTGGAGAACTTAGCATATAGCGTCTGTTCTCGCAAAGTCTGGAGCACAACTCTCAAATGCTGCTCGTGCTCCCCCAGGCTACGTGAGTAAATCAAAATGTCATCAATGAAGACAATGGCAAAGTTATCAATATACGGCCTGAAAACCCTATTCATCAAGTCCATGAATGCTGATGGGGCATTAGTCAAGCCAAAAGACATCACCAGGAACTCATAATAGCCATATCTCGTACGAAAAGCAGACTTCGGAACATCTGAAGCCCGAATCTTCAACACGAGCACCCTGCAGCTGTTCAAACAAATCATCGATGCACAACAAAGGATACTTGTTCTTAATGGTAACCTTGTTCAAGTGGCGGTAATCAATACACATCTGCATAGACCCATCCTTCTTCTTCACAAATAGAAATGGAGCACCCCACGATGATACACTCGGTCTGATGAAACCCTTAGCTAACAACTCCTCAAGCTGTTCTTGCAACTCCTTAAACTCTTTTGGATCCATACGGTACGGAGGAATAGATATAGGCTGGGCGTCTGGAGCTAAATCAATGCAGAAATCAATATCACCGTCCGGAGGCATGTCTGGAAGGTCTGGAGGAAATACATCAGCAAACTCTCGAACCACTGGCACTGAATCAATCGTCGGAGACTCGACGGTGGTGTACCGCACATAAGCAAAATAGACCAGACAACCCTTCTCGATCATAAGTCGAGCCTTCAAGAATGAAATAACCCGACTGGCTGCACTAACTGAGGAACCTCTCCACTCCAGCCTAGGCGACTCAGGCATGGGTAAAGTAACTATCTTGGCATGGAAATCTAGCACGGCATGATAAGGAGATAGCCAATCCATGCCTAAAATAATATCGAAATCAACCATGTCGAGCAATAAGAGATCTCCTCGAGTCTCGAACCCACAAAATGAAATCACACAGGACCGACAAATCCGGTATACAACCACAGAATCGCCCACGGGAGTGGACACATAAATAGGAGAACCCAAGGACTCACAAGGGACATCCAGAAATTGAGCAAATAAGACTGAAACATAGGAATAAATGAAAACTAGATCAAATAACACTGATGCCTCTCTACCACATACTGTAATAATACCTGTGATCACGGCGTCAGAGGCCACTGCATCTGATTTGGCCGGAATAACATAGAATCTAGCTGGAGTACCGGAAGACTGAGCTCCACCAGAGTGAACAGGAGCTGCCTGACCTCCCTCTGACTGGACTCCACCTCTAGGATGACCCCTGCCGACCTGTCCTCCACCTCTAGGTGGACGGACTGCTGGTGCCGGACCCATCGGCTGATAACCTTGCTTTACGGCCTTGCCCCGAAACCTGGGACACTGCCGCCTCATATGACCTGGATCTCCACACTCGTAACAACTCCCAGGTACCATAGTCTGCTGCCCCGAAAAAGAACCCTGAATGGCCGGAGGGCGATGAGATCCCTCTGGCATAACATTGAAGTAAGGGTCAGAGGATCTCGGATGACAGGGATAACCACTGTGTGAACTCTGAACGGCTGGGGGATGGTAGGAATGCTCTGGCATGGCGCTGAAATAAGGCCTCGCTGGAATACCTCGGGGAGGTGGTGGAGGTGTTGAATATAAAGGCATGCTGGGCTGACCACTGCTATACTGACCCTTGCCCCTAGCTGGGACACCTTTGAAATCTCCATAGAATCTAGCCCTCTTGTTCTGCTGCCCCTGCTCCCTGGTCCCTTCTCCTCGACCGATATCCCTCGATCCTGTGAGCAATCTCTACCACGAGCTGATAAGGAGTACCCATCTCCACCTCTCGGGCCATGGTGGCCCTAATACCTGGATGCAACACAGCCACAAATCTCCGCACCCTCTTTGCATCAGTAGGTAGTATCATGAGTGCATGGCGATACAACTCTGAAACTCTGGCCTCATAATCTGTCACTAACATCTGCCCCTACTCTAGCCGCTCAAACTGATACCGCAACTCTTCCCTCTCAGAGGGTGGGATATATCTATCCAAAAACATCTTCTTGAACTGCTCCTAAGTGACTAGAGGAGAATCTGCTGGCCCGCTGAGAATATAGAACTGCCACCACCTACGAGCTCTGCCCTCCAATTGAAAGGTAGTGAAATCCACTATGTGGGACTCTAGTATCCTCATGTTCTGTAGTCTTTCCCTGCACTTACCCAAAAAATCCTGGGCGTCCTTGCCTCGCTCACCCCCAAATACTGGAGGGTGAAATCGGGTCCATCTATCTAATAACTTCTGCGGATCACCATCCGCAGCTGGTGTGGGCTCTGGTGCTGCTGCAACAGGCTAGACCCCACCCATGGGCAGTGTACCCGGGTATGATGTAACACTGCTGTCTGGCCTGCAGCCTGGGCAGTAGGGGTCTGGACTCCCCCTCCCGCCTGAGAAGTGGCAGGATCTGCTGGAAATAAACTAGCCTGGGACATAGTGTCCATAAATCTCATCATACGATACATGACTGCCTGGAAGCCTGGCGCCATCATGAAGTCTACTGGTGCAGGACCTACTGGAGGCACCTCGTCCTTCTCCTCTATAATAGGGTCCTCTGGTGGCGGAACCGGAATAGCTCTGGGACACCCTCGTCCCCTACCGCGGACCGGTGCCCTCCCCCGGCTTCTGCCGCGGCCTCGGACAACGGGGGTAGCGGCGCTTCCCGGGTCTGGACATCAGATGCACGCCTCTTCATCATCGTGATAGAATAGAAGAATGAATTTAGTAAATTATCAACTGCATGATAGAGTAAGAACAAAAAGAGGTTTCCTAACACCCTATAGCCTCCTGAAGATAAGTACAGACGTCTTCGTATCGATCCACAATCTACTGGATTTTCCCATGACTCGTGAGACTTACGTGAACCTAGTGCTCCGATGCCATGTTTTCACGACCCAAAAATCCTAACTTAGCTCGTAATGGCGCCCAACAGCAGGGTCAGGCAAGCCGACCCTCAATATACTAAGGCTTCCTTCTTATTAGATTAAAAACTTTAAAATATACTCAGTTTTTAAAACTTAAAACATGATACGACAAGGATAAATAGCTAGTTTTAATAAAAAACAGTCATGAAGAGGCATGAGTGTAACGACCCGGCCGGTCGTTCCGTGAGATTTACCCCGTTTCCCCTATTTCTGCATTTGTTATATATAGCTATGCTGTTTTTGATGTGTTGGATCAGTTGGTTCGGGTCCGGAGTGGTTATGGTGAGAATTTAGGCACTAAGCCTTTTAAAGTAGCCTAATAGTTGAGAAAGTCAACCGAGAGTTGACTTATTGGTAAACGACCTCGGAATGCGGATTTTATGACTCAGATAGCTTCGTTAGGTGATTTGGGACTTAGGAGTATGTTCAGAATATATATCGCAACGGAGCCGGATCGTGGGGATATAGAGGTAGCTGTTGAGCGTTCGCAGCATCTCTGCTTTCCCTTCCTGTTATATTTAGCTTTGATTCAGAGTTTTGTATCATAATACTTTATTTTGGCTTATTTCACTAGATGCTCATGACATGTTGGCTCCCGGTTTTGGGGATGGAAATATTTTATAAAAATTGGCCTATTATATTAAGAAATTTTATGAATATTTGTATGAAATGCTTGAAACTTAAATGGGATTTTCAAAAGGATTTGCGAACATGCGGTAGTCGGCTAGCCTAGTTCCACGATAGGCGCCATCATGGTCGGTTAGGATTTGGGGTCGTGACAGTTTGGTATCAGAGTCCTAGGTTACATAGGACTCGACGATCATGAGCAGGTTTAGTAGAGTCTTGCGGATCGGTACAGAGACATTTGTACTTATCTTCGAGAGGCTGCCGAACTTTTAGGAAACATTTCTATATTTCTCGAACTCTTTCGTGCTGATCCATTGATTCTTGAAATCTGAACTTACGTTGTTTCATTCTCTCACAGATGGTGAAGACACGCCATACCGATCAGAGTGACCAGTCATCGGCTAGTCCAGCGAGAGGTCGAGGCCGCGGTCGGGGCCGTGGTTAAGGTAGGGGGCCAGCCCGCGCAGCAGACGGGGTAGTACCTCAGGATCCCCCTATCAATCATGATCAGGTTCCCGCCGATGGTGTCCCAGCGGGACAGGCTCAGGCACCAGCAGTGCCTATGGTTATTCCAGGTCTTCAGGAGACCCTGTCTCAGATATTGTCAGTATGCACCGGTTTGGCTCAGGCTGTTGCCATATCTTCTTCTGCTGCCACAGCTCAGGCCGGGGGAGGCAATCAGACTCCAGCTGCCCGGGCATCTGAGCAGGCTGCACAGGGTATTCAGGCACCGGGAGGAGCCCCAGCTCAACCAGCTGCTCCGGTTCATGATTATGTGGTCCCTGCTATGCCTGAGGACGAGCAACGCAGGTTGGAGAGGTTCAGCAGACTTCAGCCTCTGACTTCCAGCGGCACAGAGGGCGAGGATGCCCAAGGATTTCTAGATAGGTGCTAGAGGATACTGCGCATCACGGGTATTCTGGAGACCAGTGGGGTCTCGTTTGTTACCTTTCAGTTTTCGGGTGCTGCCTTTACTTGGTGGGAGTCTTTCGAGAGGCGTAGACCGGTGGGTTCAACAACTCTTACCTAATAGCAGTTCTCCACGATCTTTTTGGAGAAGTATGTTCCTCAGTCCCACAGAGAGGAGCAGCGTAGGCAGTTTGAGTTGCTGCGCCAGGGAGAGTTATCAATCACTCAGTACGAGATGAGATTTTTTCGAGTTGGCTAGGCATGCTTATGAGATTATCCCTACTGATAGGGAGAGGGTGAGGAGGTTCGTAGATGGTCTTTCTTATCAGCTTCAGTTGTTTAGTACTCGAGAGAAAGTATCGGGTGCTTCATTCGAGCAGGTTGTTGACATAGCTCGAGATATTGAGTCTGTTTGCCGCCAGGAGCAGGAGGAGAGGGAGTCCAAGAGGCCTCGTGGTTCGGGCAGTTTTAGTGGTGCTCCCTTCAGGGAACAGTTTTCGCAGGGTAGGGGCCATCAATTCAGGCCTGCTAAGTCAGGCCGCCCAGCTTATAGTGGTGCATCTTCGGGGCAGGGTCCCCGTGGTTCTCAGTCAGTCCGTACTTCATTTGGTGCCCTCCCAGCTTAGAGTTCATCTTGAGCACCTCCAGTTCAGGGTTCTTCTATGGAGGAGTCTTCTAGTGGCCGTATGGGTGCTAAGGGTTTCTATCAGTCCTCGCCTCCAGCTCCAGGTAGTTATTTTGAGTGTGGAGAGTTCGGGCACGGGTGGAGGCAGTGTCTCCGCCGTTCCGGTGGATCTTCTCAGCAGAGGGGCCAGCCCTCGACTTCAGCTCCAGTCACTTCACCACCCGCCCAGGCAGCCAGGGGTGGTGGTCAGTCAGCTAGAGGCCGCCCTAGAGGGGGAGGTCGAGTAGGGGGAGGTCAGGCTCGCATGTATGCATTTCCAGCCAGGCCGGATGCTATGGCCTCAGATGCCGTGATTGCAGGTATTGTTTCAGTCTGTTGCCGTGATGCCTTGGCTTTATTTGACCCTGGTTCCACATATTCCTATGTTTCTTCATATTTTGCCGGTTTTTTGGATATGCCCCGTGAGTCTCTGGTCACCTCTGTTCATGTGTTGACTCCGGTGGGCGATACAGTTGTTGTGGACCGTGTGTATCGGTCGTGCATTATATCTATTGGGGGTCTGGAGATCCGAGTGGACCTACTGTTACTCAGCATGGCCGATTTTGACGTAATATTAGGCATGGATTGGTTATCTCCGCGCCATGCTATTCTTGATTGTCACGCTAAGACCGTGACCTTACCTATGCCAGGGTGTCCGAGGGTTGAGTGGAGAGATTCTTCCGAGTATATGCCTAGCAGGGTGATTTCTTACTTGAAGGCTCGACGTATGGTTAAAAAGGGGTGTTTATCTTATTTGACCTTTGCGAGGGATGTCGGTGGTGAGACTCCCGCTATTGATTTAGTTCGTGTGGTCCGTAATTTTCCGAATGTGTTTCCTGCAGACCTGCCAGGCATGCCACCTGACAGGGATATTTATTTTGGTATTGACCTGGTGCCAGGCACTCAACCTATTTATATTCCACCATATCGTATGGTGCCAGTAGAGCTAAAGGAATTCAAGGAGCAACTTCAGGAGCTCCTGGATCAGGGGTTCATTCGGCCAAGTGTGTCACCTTTGGGTGCACCGGTGTTGTTCGTTAAGAAAAAGGATGGGTCCATGCGTATGTGTATTGATTATCGGCAGTTGAATAGGGTTACGGTGAAGAACCGGTATCCCTTGCCCCGTATTGATGATTTGCTTGACCAGCTTCAGGGAGCCAGAGTATTTTCCAAGATTGATTTGAGATTTGGGTACCATCTGTTGAGGATTCGAGATTCTGATATCCCGAAGACTACTTTCAGGACCAAGTATGGTCATTATGAGTTCTTGGTTATGTCGTTTGGGCTGACCAATGCCCTAGATGCGTTCATGCAATTGATGAACATCGTGTTTTAGCCTTATCTTGATTCCTTCGTCATTGTGTTCATTGATGACATCCTGGTTTATTCTCGTAGCCAGGAAGAACATGCTCAGCATTTGAGAGTTGTGTTACAGAGATTGAGGGAGGAGAAGCTTTATGCGAAATTCTCCAAGTGTGAGTTTTGGCTGGGATCGGTAGCTTTCTTGGGGCATGTGGTGTCCAGTGAGGGGATTCAGGTTTATCCAAAGAAGATAGAGGCGGTGCAGAGTTGGCCTAGACCGTCATCAACTACAGAGATTAGGAGTTTCCTTGGTTTGGCGGGATATTACCGTCATTTTGTGGAGGGATTCTCTTCGATACCTTTGCCGTTGACCAGATTGACCTAGAAGGGTTCTCTATTTAGATGGTCTGATGAGTGTGAGGAGAGCTTTCAGAAGCTCAAGTCAGCATTGACTACAACTCCAATACTAGTTTTTCCTTCTGGTTCGGGTTCTTACACAGTTTATTGTGATGTTTCTAGAGTTGGCTTGGCAGCGTTATCTGTATGAGTGCAGTGTGAGATTTTCACTGATCATCACAGTTTGCAATATCTGCTGAGGCAGAAGGACTTGAATTTGCATCAGAGGAGATGGTTAGAGCTCCTCAAGGATTATGACCTCACTATCTTATATCATCTGGGGAAGGCCAATGTAATAGCCGATGCCTTGAGTCGCAGAGAAGAGAGTTTGGGGAGTTTTTACCTTCCAGTAGCAGAGCGGCCATTAGCTCTTGATGTTCAGATCTTAGCAGGTCATTTGGTGAGATTGGATCTATTAGATCCCCCGCGGGTGTTGGCTTGTGTAACCTCCAGGTCTTCTCTTTACGATCAGATTAGAGCACGCTAGTATGATGACCCACATTTGCTTGTTCTTTTGGACCGGGTCCGTCGCGATGATGCCAGGGATGTGGTTATTGGTGATGATGGGGTCATGAGGATACATGGCCGGATTTGCGTGCCCAATGTAGATGGGCTTCGAGATTTGATTCTAGCAGAGGCTCATAGCTCGCGGTATTCCATCCATCCGGGTGCCACAAAGATGTATCAGGATCTGAGGCAGCATTATTGGTGGAGGAGAATGAAGAGGGATGTTTTGGAGTTTGTGGCTCGGTGTCTCAACTGTCAGCAGGTCAAGTATGAGCACCAGAGACCTGGTGGATTGCTTCAAAGGTTTGATATTCTGGAGTGGAAGTGGGAACGGATCACCATGGACTTCGTAGTTGGACTCCCACGGACTTCGAGGAGGTTTGATGCTATATGGTTTATTGTGGATCGGCTGACCAAGTCCGCGCACTTCATTCCTGTTGGTACTACGTATTCATCGGAGAGGTTAGCTGAGATTTATATCAGGGAGATTGAACGTTTTCATGGGGTTCTAGTTTCTATCATTTCCGACAGAGGCACTCAGTTCACGTCCTAGTTTTGGAGAGCAGTGCAGAGAGAGTTGGGTACTCAGGTTGAGTTGAGCACATTGTTTCATCCTCAGACCGACGGGCAGTCGGAGCGTACCATTCAGATTTTGGATGACATGTTGCGTGATTGTGTGATTGACTTTGGTGGTTCATGGGATCAGTTTCTGCCACTAGCGGAGTTTGCATATAATAACAGCTATCAGTCGAGTATTCAGATAGCTCCGTACGAGGCCTTGTATGGTAGGAGGTGTAGATCTTCGGTTGGTTGGTTTGAGCCGGGCGAGGCTAGGCTATTGGGCACAAACTTGGTTCAGGATGCTTTGAGTAAGGCAAAGTTGATTCAGGAGCGGCTTTGCACGGCGCAGTCTAGGCAGAAGAGTTATGCGGACCGGAAGGTCCGAGATGTGTCTTTCATGGTTGGGGATAAGGTGTTGCTGAAGGTATCACCCATGAAGGGTGTTATGAGATTCGGGAAGAGAGGAAAGCTGAGTCCCAGGTTCATTGGACCATTTGAGGTACTTCAGAGGGTTGGGGAGGTGGCCTATAGGCTTGCCGTGCCTTCCAGTTTATCGAGTATTCATCCAGTATTCCATGTTTCGATGCTCCGGAAGTATGTTGGTGACCCTTCCCATGTTTTTGACTTCATCACGGTTCAACTCGAGGGTGATATGTCATATGAGGTGGAGCCAGTGGCTATTTTGGGTCGACAGGTTAGGAAGCTGAAATCTAAAGATATAGTTCCAGTGAAGGTTCAGTGGAGAGGGCACCCGATAGAGGATGCCACTTGGGAGACTGAGCGGGAGATGCGGGACAAATATCCTCACTTATTTGAGACTCCGAGTATGTTTCTAGACCCGTTCGAGGACGAACGTTTGTTTAAAATGGGGAGGATGTAACGACCCGGCCGGTCGTTTCGTGAGATTTACCCCGTTTCCCCTATTTCTGCATTTGTTATATATCGCTATCCTGTTTTTGATGGGTTGGATCAGTTGGTTCGGGTCCGGAGTGGTTATGGTGAGAATTTAGGCATTTAGCCTTTTAAAGTAGCCTAATAGTTGAGAAAGTCAACTAAGAGTTGACTTATTGGTAAATGACCTCGGAATGCGGATTTTATGGCTCGGATAGCTTCGTTAGGTGATTTGGGACTTAGGAGTGTGTTCAGAATATTTTTGTGATGTCCGGTGTAGAATTAGGCTTGAATTGGCGAAAGTTAGTTTTTGATGATTTCTGGTCGGCAGTGGAAAGTAGGCTATCGAGGTCGGAATGGAATTCCGGAAGTTCGAACGGTTTTGTAATGTCATTTTGGATATGTCCACAAAATTTCAGGTTAATCGGAGGTGTTTTGGTTGGTTTCGGCGTAGTTGGCGAATTTTAGGAGTTTCAAAGTTCTTAGGCTTGAATTTGATGAAAATTTGGTGTTTTCATGTTGTTTTTGGTGTTTCGAGGGCTCGACTAATTTGGAATAATGCTACGAGGTATGTTGGTATGTTTGGTTGAGGTCTCAAGGGACTCGGGTGTGTTTCAGGTGATTAACAGACCAATTCTTGGCTTGAAAACTGGGACGATTTGTTGCTGGTGTGAGGTTCTGGTTTCCTTCTACGTGATCGTGGGAGGACGTTTTCGATCGCCTAGAGTAAAATAGTGGGGAAGGCATTTTGTTCTATGCGATCGCGTGGTTAGGATTGTGATCGCATAGGTTGGGCAGGATAGGCAGTACGATCGCGTGGGTGGTTATGCGATCGCGTAGGGTATTTTGAGGCGCGTGTATGGGGTGGAGAATTTTTCTATGCGATCGCGTGTATTGGTCTGCGATCGCAATGGTTGGTTGGTCTGTGCATTGCGATCGCGTGCCAAGGTTCGCGATTGCAGTGAAGGAAATTTTATAGCTGGGTAGAATGTTTTAAAAGGCCTGGGGTGCGAATTTGGCTTATTTTTCCTCTATTGTTGCATGCGAGCTGAGAGCTATTTGAGGGGGGATTTGAAGGGAAATCAAGGGGAATCGTTTGGAGGTAATATTTTCAACTTCATAACACGTTTTTATGTCAATTCCTAAGTGATTAAACCATAGAAATTCTGGAAATTGAACCAAGTTGGGGAAGAAGGGTGCATGAGAAATTTATTTTTCTTTTGAGGATTTGAGTGGGCAATTGTGGTCAGATTTTAGTGTTCTTGGTATGTATAGAATCGTGGGAGGACGAGGTTTCTAATGATGTAAAAATTATCGAATTCCAAGATGTGGGCCCGGGGCTCGGGTTTGGCCGAATTTCGAGATTCTTGTATAATTTGATAAATTTCGATTGGGTTGAGTTCCTTTGATATATATTGATAATGTTAACTGGTTTTGGCTAGATTCAGAGCAATCGGGAGCCAAATTGAGGGGAAAAATCATAGCGGACTAGTGTTGTGTCCCGGTAGAGGTAAGTAATGGTCTTAAATCTTGTCATGAGGGTATGGAACCCCGCTACATATTTTCTCACTGATTTTTAGAAAGGCGCACATGTCGGATGATGGGTATGTGGCGTGTACTGATTTTTAGATTGGACTAGGTCCTCTCCGCGGAAACTGATGAGTTGCATATTTACTCAAAATCTTATGTTAAATTATGTTCTAAATATTTGTGAAATATTTGGGCTATAAGCCGTGTTTGGGGCCTCGTGCCGATCTGTTTAGACCCCTTTGAGGGAGTTTTACTGCTGTTTTCCTCACTACCTGTTGATGATTTTACTCAGCATCATTGTAAATACTGTTTTATTTGAAACTCAGCTTGATTTACACTACATGAGCATTAAAATGATGTTTTTGGGTCGAGTACCCCGTTCTATTACTTCGGCCGAGGGGCTTTTCGAGTGGTTCCACCGAGTGTGGTCGAGGGCCAAGAGTGATGGTGAGGTGCTGAGTGATATTAGCGCTTGGGCTGAAGGAGCCCCTCCGGAGTCTATACACACCCCCAGTGAGCGCACCGAGTGCGAGTGATTGAGTCATTGGGAGGCATGAGTGGCTGTGAGGTGCTGACTGATTGTGAGGTGCCGAGGGATTGTGAGGCATGCCCGAGGGGCTGATTATGAAGCATGTTTTTCCCGAGGGGCTACTTATGATTTTACTACATTCATTTGCATACCAAATTCTTGTTTTAAAGTTGTTAAAAATGTGCATTGTTTTAAGGACTTTTGTGAAGTTGATTTCTTAGGCATGACTTGATGGCATCGATTTTTATGTGATTCCTTGCTACTTAGACTTGATTTATTTCCATTACTACTGAGTTGGCATACTCACATTACTCCCTGCACCTCTGTGTGCAGATTCAGGATCAGATATCGAGCGTTAGCTTTTATATATTTATATCGCAACGGAGCCGGATCGTGGGGATATAGAGGTAGCTGTTCAGCATTCACAACATCTCTGCTTTCCCTTCCTGTTGTATTTTAGCTTTGATTTGGAGTTTTGTATCATAATACTTTATTTTGGCTTATTTCACTAGATGCTCATGACATGTTGGCTCCGGGTTTTGGGGATGGCAGTACTGTATAAAAATTGGCCTATTATATTAAGAAATTTTCTGTATATTTGTATGAAATGCTTGAAACTTAAATGAGATTTTCAAAAGGAATTGCGAACATGCGGTAGTAGGCTAGCCTAGTTTCACGATAGGCGCCATCACGGCCGGTTAGGATTTGGGGTCGTGACAGTGAGCCAATATATGTACAACCCGAAATCCATAACAACTATCACGTGTGTGCCAGGAACTAGTGTCACAAGTCCTACGGGCATACTAACAAAATATACAAAAGATATAATATACAGTCCCGCTGTCTGAAAGAAGTAGACGGGAAATAAGCAAGNTCCAACAGTATAATTTAACAAAATATAATAGAAACGGTAGGTATGTAAAGGTGGTGAAGCAACAAATATATATGTAAGGTACTTAAACCCAAGAAAAATACTGGGAATGAATAAAACAATTACCACTTCACTTTCCCCCAAATATCTGTCAAATCAATATCCATGAATTTAGTAACAATTAAATCATATGCATGCATGGTAAGGACAACCGGCCGGATTCATAAGATAGTCATGTCCGTGCACTGTTGAGGGTCGAATGGCCCGAACCATAAGTGCACCTCTCCACAAAGTACTCATATCTATGCACTGCCGAGGATCGAACGGCCCGTACCAAAAGTGCATCTCTCAACCTCTCTATGCACTGCCGAGGATCGAACGGCCCATACCAAAAGTGCATCTCTCAACCTCTCTATGCACTGCCGAGGATCGAACGACCCGTACCAAAAGTGCATCTCTCAATCCGCCGTGGCGTACGGCCCGTTCCCATAAGAGTGGGGGAAGTCACACTCCGCTCGCGGAATGTAAATTGCGAAGCGGTCACATGCACACACATTATTCCTTTTAAAATAAAATACTTTTCAGTGAACAATTCCTTATAAGTTTTTCTCAAATTCCATAACTTCGGGGAAATAAGCAACATGTAACATTAATTTATTAAACATAAAGTTCATATCAAGTAAAACACAAGGCATGATGTGGGCCTAACTACGCGGACATAATAGTAATAGTCACTACATACGGACTCTCGTCACTTTGTACGTACGTAGCCCCCACAATTATCACATATAGAATTTAAATCACCTAGGGGGGAAATTCCCATTTACAAGGTTAGAAAGGAGACTCACCTCGCGTCGCACCTACTCCCCAGGTCAAGAATGCGCCCGAAACTCCGAACTCGACATCCACAGACTCGAAACTAGCCAAATGTTATACAAATATATCAATTTATATTCAAAGCATGGAATCCTCCTATTACTTAGCCAAATTCACCATTCTTAAAGAAATTCTAAAATTCAACCCTGGGCCCGCATGTTCGGATTCCAGAAATTCTCGAAGGGAATACTCGCCCATAGACTAAGGGTCATTAATACATGATTTCACTCGATTTCTTAGCTAATTGACGGGTAATTTTCTACATTTTCAAAAGCCCTAGGTTACTACCCCAAATCCTTAGTTTTCACTAATTTAGGTAGTTAATTTAGCTTGTAATCCATGCATGAAGCTAATATTAGAGTTGAATTTACTTACTTTCAATAAGTAGGTCATTTGCCCCTCTAGAATGGTGGAAATCGTCCCAAGGAAGAAGAAGAAAATAAGGAAAATGAATTAAATCTCGTGAATAAAAACACACTGTCTGACAGTGTTTCCGTACCTGCGGCTCGAGGACCGCACCTGCGAGCAAAGGCTCGCACCTGCGGAAATGGACGAGGAAACTTGGGCCCGCACCTACGGAGTGGAGACCGCACCTGCGGAACTTTGTCCGCACTTGCGAGAAATGGCCTGCCTGCTAGGGGTCGCACCTGCGAGGGTGGGACCGCAGGAGCGGTCCCGCACATGCGACTTGGAAACCGCACCTGCGATCAACACCAGAACAGGTGCACCAACAACTATTTCAGCTGGTTTTTGGCCTCGTGTGGTGTCTGGGAGACACCTGGGCCCACCCGATCCCCCGTCCAAATATACTAACAATTCCCAAATCATAAGAAGGACTCGCTCGAGCCTTCAGAACACCCAAAACAACGCTAATACTCAAAATCACACCTCAAAACCCCTAGAACCAAACTTAGGAACTTTAAGTTTTCTAGACTTCGCTAACAACGCGCCGAACCGACCTATACTACTCGGAATGATACCAAATTTTGCAGGCAATTCATAAATGACATAACGGAACTAATCCCGATCTTGGAATTTTGTTCGGACCTCGATAACACAAAAACACGTCTCAAACCACAATAAGGACTTAAGGAAATTCTTATTTCAATATTGGGCGCCGAAATGCTCCCGGGTCATTAGAAACCCATTCCGAACATACGCCCAAATTCGAGATCATCATACGAAGCTACCGGAACCGACAAAACTCGATTCCGAGGTCGTTTACCCAAAATGTTGACCGAAGTCAAACTTGGCCTTAAAGACCAACCTTAAGGAACCAAATGTTCCTATAGCACTTTAAACACCTCCGAATCCCGGACCACCAGTCCTCGCAACTCATAAATCATAATAAGCCGCTATGGGAAGTTTCATTCAGGGGAATGGGGTTTGATAACGTAAATCGACCGGTCGGGTCATTACATATTGGGCTAGTATATTGGTCCGAAACTGTTTAGAAATTGAGGATAGTTTTTAAATACCCAATATCTTGTCAAAAAACAATTTATAAAAGTAATTAATAAATAATAAAAATATTATTTGTGATCTAAAAATATTAAAAATAATAACTTAATATTATAAAAATATAAAAAGTTATTTTTTGTATAAATAATGTAATTATACATGAGTATAGGCTATTATTGCTAAAGATGTGTAATTAGCCCAAAAAATGCAGATTTAATTATGAAAAATGAAGTAAAATATTTAAAAACATACATGTTGGTGTAAATAATAAGTTTTGATGATTAAATCATCATAAAAATAATTTGAAGGATAATTATTTGATATTTATACAATAAAATGCAGAAAGAAATTAATTTAAAGCGTAAATATTGACAGTATATAAACAAAAATCGGATTCACAGTAGCATAGGACGAATATAGACAAAAATAATACTCAAAATCAGAGATTTGAACCAATTTTGGTTCGATTTTGAAGATATCTGTAAACCCTAGTTTTAGGGAAAGTAAATATCAACAAAATATAAATAAAAATCGGACTCACAATAGCATAGCATGAATATAGACAGGATAACCCTTAAAAAATCAGGGATTTGAACCATTTTTGGTTCGATTTCGGAGAGATCTGCTTGCCATGTTTAGGCAAGCACAATAGGAGAATAACCAGTACAAAAAAGGGGTCCAGTATGGTAAGTAATAGCCATCGAATCCCATATTTGGTGAGATTAGGAGAAGATTTAGGGGATGATGACTAGGGTTTCTGAAGGAGTGAGAGGGAGATGAGAGGATACAGAGGCGGCGGGCAAAGAGGAAATGGAGTTACGGTTAGGCGTTAGGTTAATTAAAGGGAGGGATTAGAAATGGGTCGTTGATCTCATAGATCAACGGCCACGATTAAAAAAGGGGGTTGGGTCGGGTTGATTTAAATGGGTTGCGACCGGGTTTTGGGTTAAGGGGTTATTGGTTTGGGCTGGGGTTATTGGGCTAGTATATTGGTCCGAAATTGTTTAGAAATTGAGGCTAGTTTTTAAATACCCAATATCTTATCAAAAAATAATTTATAAAAGTAATTAATAAATAATAAAAATATTATTTGTGCACTAAAAATAATAACTTAATATTATAAAAAATATAAAAAGTTAATTTTTGTTTAAATAATGTAATTATACATGAGTATAGGCTATTATTGCAAAAAGATGTGCAATTAGCCCAAAAAATGCAGATGTAATTATGAAAAATGAAGTAAAATATTTTCAAACATACATGTTGGTGTAAATAATAAGTTTTGATGATTAAATCATCATAAAAATAATTTGAAGGATAATTATTGGATATTTATACGATAAAATGCAGAAACAAATTAATCTAAAGCGTAAATATCGACAGAATATAAATAAAAATCGGATTCACAGTAGCATAGGACGAATATAGACAAAAATAATACTCAAAATCAGAGATTTGAACCAATTTTGGTTCGATTTTGAAGAGATCTGTAAACCCTAGTTTTAGGGAAAGTAAATATCAACAGAATATAAACAAAAATCGGACTCACAGTAGCATAGGATTAATATAGACAGGATAACCCTTAAAAATTCAGGGATTTGAACCATTTTTGGTTCGATTTCGGAGAGATCTGCTTGCCATGTTTAGGCAAGCACAATAGGAGAATAACCAGTACAAAAGAGGGGTCCAGTATGGTAAGTAATAGCCATCGAATCCCATATTTGGTGGGATTAGAAGAAGATTTAGGGGACGATGACTAGGGTTTCTGAAGGAGTGAGAGGGAGATGAGAGGATACAGAGGCGGCGGGCAAAGAGGAAATGGAGTTAGGGTTAGGTGTTAGGTTAATTAAAGGGAGGGATTAGAAATGGGTCGTTGATCTCATAAATCAACGACCACGATTAAAAAAAGGGTTGGGTCGGGTTGATTTAAATGGGTTGCGACCGGGTTTTGGGTTAAGGGGTTATTGGTTTGGGCTGGGGTTATTGGGCTAGTATATTGGTCCGAAATTGTTTAGAAATTGAGGCTAGTTTTTAAATACCCAATATCTTATCAAAAAATAATTTATAAAAGTAATTAATAAATAATAAAAATATTATTTGTGCACTAAAAATAATAACTTTATATTATAAAAAATATAAAAATTTAATTTTTGTTTAAATAATGTAATTATACATGAGTATAGGCTATTATTGCAAAAGATGTGCAATTAGGCCAAAAAATGCAGATGGAATTATGAAAAATGAAGTAAAATATTTAAAAACATACATGTTGGTGTAAATAATAAGGTTTGATGATTAAATAATCATAAAAATAATTTGAAGGATAATTATTGGATATTTATACAATAAAATGCAGAAACAAATTAATTTAAAGCGTAAATATCGACATAATATAAACAAAAATCGGATTCACAGTAGCATAGGACGAATATAGACAAAAATACTACTCAAAATCAGAGATTTGAACCAATTTTTGTTCGATTTTGAAGAGATCTGTAAACCCTAGTTTTAGGGAAAGTAAATATCAACAAAATATAAACAAAAATCGGACTCACAGTAGCATAGGATGAATATAGATAGGATAACACTCAAAAAATCAGGGATTTGAACCATTTTTGGTTCTATTTCGGAGAGATCTGCTTGCCATGTTTAGGCAAGCACTATAGGAGAATAACCAGTACAAAAGAGGGGTCGAGTATTGTATTGGTAAAAAAGAGTTTCACATATAATCCAGCTTTTGACAACTCAGCCAGTCGCGTGGACATAGGAAAACATGATAGCTGGACGTAAATCTTTGAAGAGGTACGGTACAAAGAGGCACGGTTCAGTAAACCCACGAACTTATCAGCCACGGGAAATTCAACTTGATCAAAATGGGAGAGAGGCACGGTCAGAATGAATCTAGACAAAGCTACGGGCAGATTCAAGGACCCACAATTGATTACTCAAACGTTATGTAACTGAACTCCTATTACCGTTATCCTTTGTAACGCCTTATTAATGTCATAATTAGTCATTAATGAGTAACCATAGCAGGAGTCGTATGTTATAAGAATTTCCTATATAAGGAAGGGAAATACAACTTGTAAAGGCATCTGATTCTCGAATACAATCAACTTCGATCTTTTATTTCTGTCATATTGTCTATTATTCATTTTTCCCATTATCTTGATTATCAGTAACCCGTATTCATCTTAAAAATAAGCTTTAATCAAAGGATCTAATTCTTTGGTTAAACAAATTGGTTCCATTACCGGGAATTTGATAATCTTTGTTTACTTTCCAAGTGATATCCTTTGAATTATGTCAAACCCCAACGACAACAATCAGCAAAGAAGTGGAACCCCAGTTCCATCACCTTTAGGAACCCCACGTGGTTCGAGGGAACAATCCCCAGAAAGATCTAATAACAACCATGTTAATAATGATCAAATTGTGGAACAAGATCATGTAAAGCAAATGATTGCAGAGTATGTGAGCCAAGCATTGCAAGAATTTGTGAGAGGATTACAAGCAGCATTGCCGACACCGCCAACTCCACCCACCAATAACACCGTCACCATGGAAAATCCTCAATCTGGGTTGGCAAACTCAGGAAGAGGAGATACTCCTAATGAATCTCTCGAAACGAGACCAGGTATATCTAATAACTCAGAATTACAAAATTTACTACTAACCATGCAGAAACAGATGAAGGAGCAGAACAATAGCATCGAACAAATTCCTGGTGTACCACCTGTCATCAAAGGCATCGATGTTGATAGATATTCTCAACAACAGTGGAAGCCAAGTGCAGCTCCTTTGCCTATACCCAAGAAGTTTAAAATGCCTGACGTTCCCAAATTTTATGGAACAATTGACCCACGCGACCATGTGACTGCTTTCACTACTGGGGTAAAAGGCAACGACTTAACAAAACAAGAGATTGAATCAGTCCTTGTCAAAAAATTGGGGGAAACACTTACCAAAGGGGATTTAACCTAGTATTCTCTTCTCCCTAAAAATTCTATTGACTCTTTTGCTGAGCTTGCAGATTCGTTTATAAAAGCACACTCTGGTGCACTAAAAGTTGAGAAGAGAATGGAAGACATATTCATAATAAAACAAGGAGACACAGAACTACTCCGAGAGTTTGTAGATAGGTTTCAACGAGAAAGAATGCAGTTACCCAGGGTGCCTGATAATTGGGCAGCCATGGAATTTACAAGCAACTTGAACGATAAAAGCTCAGAAGCCACCAGGCGACTTAAGGATAATCTAAGAGAATTCCCCACCACAACATGGAACGATGTATATAACAGGTACAACACTAAACTCAGAATAGAAGAAGATATCATTGCTCGTTCGAGAGATGAAGATCATTCCAGATCCAGACGTCCTGAATCAGATAGAAGATCAGGTAAAAACAAGTACGATCCTTACTTAGGACCCTCGGGACGCAATATCAGCCCCAGGTTCGAAAACACTAGGTCGGACTATAGACTACAAGGAAGAGATGTAATCTCATCCTCGTCTAGATCCAGAAAAGATCGAGATGAACGACCTAGAGGTAGTACTCAAATTGGGGATCATACCTTTAATGTAAGTACTA
>ML306335.1:0-26984 GCA_005239505.1 Nicotiana paniculata | reverse complement strand
ATGTGCCTCTTGCAAAGCTTGGAGTGCTTCTTCTTCCCCTAAGCATCGCAAGAGTACTCTCTCAAATGACCTTATATATAGATGTCTTTGTAGTAAAGTAAGCGAGGTGCACGACGACGGATTTCAGTCCTTCTCCTCGGATTTTCTGGAAGTATCCCATAGCACAAGTAGTCGATAATGGGTTGTCTCCATTCTTATTTCTCAACTTCAGAAACAGCGACAAGATTCTCGAGTTTATTTTCTTCACCTTCAACCTCATTTAGTGGCGGTACTACCCATTTTTGGCAGACAATAACCTGCGCTTGATCATGCAGGGTTAACGATGAAGCTAAGGCAGCTAAAGCATCAGCCTTCTTATTTTCTTTCCTTGGCACATGACGAATAATCACATCATCGAGCCACCCCATTAACTTTTTAGCATAATCATGATATGGGCGTAGTTCAGGCTTCTTAACCTCGTAACTACACAAAAGCTGATTGACCACTAACTGGGAGTCACCAAAGACTTGAAACTACAATTGCTTCATATCAATGTCCATTTCAAGCCCACGTATTAATGCTTGGTACTCAGCAACATTTTTGGAACAAAGTTGTGTTCAAGGTGAAGGAGTAGGGCAAGACTTCACCTTGGGAAGTCACAAATACTACGCCAACACCAGCTCCCCCGCGATGCGCAACACAATCAAAGTACATCTTCCATGGAGGTTGAACTTCAACAACCATTGCGTCCTCATCAGTTAGTTCGTCAGTTAGATCCCAGTCATCAGGTATCAGATGATCTGCCAAGAAGTCTGCCAATGATTGTCCTTTTACATCCTTTTGAGGGATGTACAAGATCTTGAATTTTTTAAATTAGAGATACCATCTCGCTAGTCTATCACTAAGAACAGGTTTTGACATCACGAACTTGATGGGATTTGCTTTGGAAACAAGACGGACAACATGAGCTTGAAAGTAGTGCTTCAACTTTTGAATTGAGAAGACTAGCAGCGAACAAAACTTTTCAATTGGTGAATAATTCAGCTCATTTGGTGTCATCATCATGCTCAAGTAGTAAAGGGAGTTTTCTTTTCCCTCACGATTTTCTTGGGCCAACAATGCTCCAACAGACCTTTCTTGGGCCGCAATGTATAGTATCAATGGCTTTCCAGGTATAGGAGCTGCTAAAACTGGAGGCTTCATCAAGTAGGCTTTGATACTTTCGAAAGCGTTGCTAGAAGCTTGGTCCCACTTGAAAGGAACGCCTTTCTTCATGAGGCGACTAAATGGTTGGCACCTTCCAGCTAGGTTCGAGATGAATCTCCTAAGGTATGCTAGCTTTCCTTGCAGACTTTTCAATTCATGAACATCCCGAGGCTCAAGCATTTTCAAAATAGCATCCACTTCGGCTTGATCAATTTCGATCCCTCGATGTCGGACAATGAAACCAAGGAACTTTCCAGAAGTAACTCCAAAGGCACATTTCAATGGGTTCATCCTAAGTTGGTACCTCCGGAGCAACTCAAATACCATTCTCAAGTCTTTCAAGTGGTCGCCCTTATTTCTTGATTTTACCACCAAGTCGTCAACATAGCATTCGACATTCTTGTGGAGAAGATGGTTGAAAATATTCTGCATAGCCCTTTGGTACGTAGCACCAGCGTTCTTCAAGCCAAAAGGCATCACCTTGTAGCAATAAATACCTTTGGGGGTGCGGAATGCAGTAAGCTCTTCATCTTTTGGTGCCATGCGAATTTGGTTATATTCCGACGAACCGTCCATGAAAGACATTGCTTCGTAACCAGTAGTAGCATCGATCATCAGCTCTGGAATAGGAAGCGGGAATTCATCTTTGGGACACGCATTGTTGAGATCCCTGAAGTCAACACATACTCGAATCCGGCCATTATTCTTCCTTACAGGGACAATACTTGAAACCCATGTTGGGTATATAACCTCCCGAATAAATCCCGCTTAAATGAGTTTGTTAACTTCGGTTTCAATCAGGGGAACCAAGTACGACCTAAAGCGCCTTTGAGCTTGCTTAACAGGACGAGCACCATTCTTAACCGCAAGGAGATGGACTGTCACTTTAGGGTCCAAGCCAGGCATTTCTTTGTAACTCCAAGCAAAGACATCCCTAAACTCCTTGAGTAACTCAATATAAGTGTTTTCTTCATCAACTTCTAGTAAAGCATTTAGGTAGGTGGGTCTTGGTTTTTCATCAGTGCCAAGGTTAACTAATTTTAAAGCATCAACAGTTGCTTTCACCTCTTCTTCAAGTTCCGGGAGAGCATCTTTCGTATCTTCATTTTCTTGAGGGTCCCCATCGTTGAAGGATATGTGATAACACAATGAAACATCGTCCAATTTCTTATCATCCTCCATTAGAGATAAAACACCATGCTCGCTTTGTGGAGTAACATGATACGAAGAACCCACACTTTCTTTGTCTTCATCACGTTCTTTAGTGTATACCATAATGTATGGCTTCACCTTCAGTACTTCATCACACGAAACCATGACTTCTGTTTGTTGCCTCATTTTAGAAGGAACCAAACTTTGGAAATCTTTAGAGACCCTCTGAATTTTGGTCAAAGCGGGTGTTCTTGTATTTTGATAATTTCTCTGGAACTTATTCACCTTCTTTAATAGACCCAATCTCTCAAATACGGAAGTCCTCACAGTTGATTTTCCAAGTTTGTCAAAAATAGAAGGCATGTTAGAATTGGCAGATTCGTTATCTACAGTGATGTGATTTCTACTCGCCCTTTTGACGGAGATGCGCACTGGTGACGATTGCTTGTGTCCCAAACCTTCGCGTGGTTTCCTCGTTGCATCTTCTGATGGGAGCTTCCCTAACTTTGACGGCTCATCGGGATTGTATCCAGCTTTCGCAAATAGTTTGTAAGCGTTAGGATCAAAACCTTCATCTGTTCGCTTTGTAGGGAGTTCCACATTCTGTAAACGATTTTGAGCTACAANTCGTCTTTCTTCCTTTTAGGGACATATTGGAGCTTAGGACTTACTTTCTTGCCATAAGATGCAATATCCCCTCTATGAGATTTATTCACGTTGGGTTGTACCTCCTCAGTAACAACTTTGGATTTACCGATAGTTACCTCAGCTCTTTTAGCTATGGGCTCGCCATTCTTTCTTTTTATGTCATCATCAACTTTTAGCTCCTTCACAATGTGGTTTTTCAAATAGAACTTTGCATCAGCGAAGTGTGACTCTGCCTTAGTGAATGGCGCATCATCGACAATTATCGTCTTCTCGACTTCACCCTCATAGTATTTTAAACATTGATGGTAGGTAGATAGAACTACTTTATTCTCATGTATCCAAGGACTTCCAAGCAAGACATTGTATGAAGTCTTCGCATCTATCACATGTATCCATGCACTTGATTGCATATCTTCAATCGTGATTCCCAGCCTGATCGCGCCTATGACTCTTTGCCCCTTGGTTGAATCCTTGGATCATCACACGACTTTCTAAGAGTTCGTTCATGGGAATACCAAGTTGTTTCACAGTATGAATTGGCAAAATGTTCACTGAGGATCCTCCATCCACGAAAATTTGGTTTACCTTTCATCACGCATATAGCCAACCAGGTACAATAGGCGGTTATGAGGAGTGTCACCTAGAAGAAGATCGTCACTTGTGAATGTGACTTTTTCCTCACAAGCATCAACTTCTTGAGTAGTGCAGTCGATGAGATTTTATGAAGATGGTGCCAATAGTAGGTCATCAATCCTTTCTTTCCCTTCGTCAGTATGGAAACAAGAGGCATCAATACCCCCATGGGAAATCTTTGTGCAGACTCAACTTGGTAAAAACTCTTCCAAGGTCACTAGATGTCGTGGCTTTTGAGGGTGGTGCACCTCCACTTTCACTTTCTTTACATGCTTAACTGGGTTCCATCTCCTAGGTCTTTTCACCATTATCTTCCTCGTTGGTTGTTCCATTGATCCTTTTCGTGGTCCCCTTTTGTTGCGCCTATGACGAGTCACCAGCGTCCAACCTTCATCATCCTCAGGTTGACCGTCTTCAACCTTGTTGTTCTCCAATAATTCTTCATTTTTACTTTCTTTGGAACTACATAATTCGTTTGGATTGAATGAGACAAATATGATAGAGACTTGGTTTGTGCTTGCCTTCTCATCTTCAAGCACGATTTTCTTTTCACAAGACAAGTCCATAACTTTGTCCTTGAAGACAAAGCACTTCTCCAGAGGTGGCTCACAAGTCGATGATATTTTCAGTAATTTGGGTCATCGATTTTCTCAGCTTCATTTGGTCGCTTCATCTCCAGAAGCTCAATGAGATTTAACTCGGGAGTTCTTCAAAAATAGCCGGCACATCAGAATCTAGAAATGGGTACTCTTTCTCTTGCATTTCTTTTAGGGTCAACTTTCCACTTGGCTTATCTTGAAACGAAGTGGATTTCATACTCTGCTTCTTGCTCATCTTCGTCGTGAACTTCACAGGTGATGTGTTGACATTCATAGCTTCTTTATTTTCAGATCTCAGTACAAACTTGCTCCATTTTCTGACTTCTTGCTTGTCGTTCCCTTTGTGAGGTTCATAGATGGGAAGCCTTTCATTCCCAGCAGAGTCCATGCTCAATTCCATGTCATGGGCACAAGTTTCAAGTTCTTCAAATGTGCCAGGCTTGATACCTTGCAAGATGTAGCGCAACACCCAATGCATACCTTGGATGCACATCTCTATGCCAAAAGCTTCACTAAGCCTGTCTTTACAGTTGAGGCTTGCATTCCTCCAACGATTGATAAAGTCGATAACTGGTTCACTCTTCCGTTGACGAGTACTTGTGAGTTCTATCATACTCACAGTACGTCTCGTGCTATAAAAGCGATTGAGCAATTCTTGATCTAGTTGATCCCAACTATCAACAAATTCAACCTCGAGGTCCGTGTACCAATCAAAAGCATTTCCTTTTAATGAGCGGACAAATTGCTTGACAAGGTAATCTCCATAAGTGCCAGCATTGTTGCATGTCTCAACGAAGTGCGCTACATGTTGCTTTGGATTGCCTTTGCCATCAAATTGTTGAAATTTTGGAGGTTGATAGCCAGCGGGCATCTTCAACATATCGATCCTTGAAGTGTACGACTTTGCATAGGTAAAGGAGGACTTGGAAGCAACTTCATATTTGTTTTTATAGTCCCTTCAATAAACTCCTTTAATTGATTGATTGGAATCATCCCTTCCGAAGAGACTGGAATTTCCTTAGTGGATGCAACTTGTCGTGGGGGAGCATCAATCTCTTGGACTTCTGGGAGTTTGCCAGGTGCATGGGTGGATTCTTCTTCCATCAAGATTCACACCCTATCCGTTAGCTTGTCGATTATAGCATCTTGATTTTGCATACACTTGGTCAAGCCAGCGATTGCTTCCGTCAAGTTTGCCAACTGCTCCTCCACATACGAAGTGTTTGTTACCATGGCTTGCATGATTGTCATAGACGATGGAGAGTAGCATGGATTTTTCACACAGATTGATCCTTGATTGTCTCACACTATGTGGTGTAAGTGGGGAGGATCCATCATTTGAAGCATCATCATCTTCCTTCACAACATAGTGCTTGGATCCGGAGAGGTCAAGCAGAGCAAGAGTTTTCTTGATCTTTTCAGCAACATCAATTCCTCTTTCGGATGCATTTGTGGAAGATCTTGATCCTTTTGAGGATGAAGATCCGAAAGCAGGGGTAGATACGGACGACACTTGGGGTGCTTGTTGTCCTAACGAGCTTGCTTTGCTCCTCTTAACTGGTCAAAATCTTCCAAAGATAACTTTGAGTATGTTTTCCACATCAGCATAGAACCTGGAATTGGCAGCCTTGGCGGAAGTTGAACTGGAGTTGATTTTCTTGGAAGCCATTTCGTTGTTCTTGAACTTTGATGATTGGAAAGTTGAGATGAGAGGTAGAGATTGTCCTACTGGGCGTGCCAGAATCTGTAGACAATAAATTTGCGTCGAGAAAATAAAATCAAGACCGAAAAAATATCGCAACAATCGTAGTATTTGATTTCAAGTAATTTGAGTGTACAATCTCTATGAATCCTCTGATTCTACTTTTCTAGTATAAATTCAAGGGCCTTTGAGCTTGATTTTGAATCTATATTTGTTGTCACGAATAATGATCTTCTTCTTGAGCTTGAGCTTAATTGTTTGAACTTAACCTTGATTCGTTCTTCGTTCTTGAACTTGAACTTGATTTCTTGAACTTGAACTTGATTGCTTGAAGCTTGAAACTTGTGGAGAAATTTACGGCGTTTGATCCACGAGCTCTCTCTTGATTCTTGTTATAACTTCTGGTCCCTTTTCTGAGTTATGAAGACCCCTATTTATAGTTGTGGAAAGTAGGAGTTGTGATAAGAAAATACTCTTTCCGACCAATCAAATTGAAGTGTGACATGGTCGCATTTGATTGGCCAGAACATGTCACTTGTACACGTGGTGCAATTTCATTGGCCTTTTAATGTGACTTAGCATGCCTTGTCATTTTGACACGTGGCACAATCCTATTGGCTCTTTCTTTTGATTTGGCACGCCACATCATTTGACACGTGGCACCAAACTGGACCTCTAGAAAGATGGCATATTGGGCCTTATAAAGTGGACTCATCACTTTAGCCCAATTAAATGGCTAACCCAATGGACTAAGACTTATTTATTTAATTCATATATATTGAATTTATATAATTAATCCAATTATATTAGCCCATAATATTTATTTGGACAAATATATTTGATATATAATCCAAATTATTTTATTGGATTTAGTTTCGATAAAATTTATATGCATACATACTACACAAATAAAAGAATACCACAATAAAATAGATGTTTATTGATATAAAAACCGACATCATAATAAACTTGGAGTTTGTTGATAATTACACATGTCATGGTGTAAACCTGAAGTTTATGAATATTAATAATTTATCCAGTTGGCATAACTACTTTAGCCATATCAATTTAAGTATGATGTGCAAAAATAAAAGAGAATTCACATGAGTAAATATTAAAGAACTAGGAAGTTCTTTATGAATTCTCTTATGTTGTTTGTTCCCATTAATTAATAGATCAACTAAAAATTGAGATTGAATCCCATAAATGCTAGAAATATCAAAGGTGAATATGGGCTCATTCACCTGCCATGTATGCCACATAAGATGCATCTATGAGATGGTTATATGTGCGATTATTATAACCCGCAACCTGGTGTTTGCGGGTAACTTGCTCAATAATTTAATTTCGAGCATAGTTTTCAGATTTTTTATTCAAGTCAGTTCAACTTGATAAATTGGTTTACATCACAGTTGGATTAACAAACTGATTTATTGAGTGTCTCCACTTAATAGATAAACTATTACTTATGAGAACAAAGTTATTTATATCAGTTTGATATACATTATATACGAACGTATATTACATTCTCCCTTCACAAGTGGTTCAAGGCCAGGAACCAAATAATTTCATCTTTATTATTATTAATGTGCGGTGTGTATTTTTATTAACACAATAATGCACAAAGATGGGTTCCCAAAATTGAGGAAGAAAGTTAGTTTTTCTAACATGAGGGGGAAACAAGATAAACAATTGAGAAAAAGTTACGTGAAATGAATTATCATTTTTACATCAAGATTATCGAATAACATAATATGAACTTGAAGTTCATAAAAAGATAATTCATCTGCAATATATTGCAAAGCATGCCAGACGTATTTGCTGACCCAAATAAAGCAACTATATTCTCACTGAAAATGCTTATATTAGAATAGGTTCTAGAAGCGCAAAGTCTATGGTACACTTAAAGCATATGGAAAAATCAGTTTCAAATAGAATTCTTGATAAAGAAGATGAGCAAATGATCAAAATGATCATAATAAAGAGGCAAGTGATCTAGAAGATCACATGACATAACACTTCATAAAATCTCAGGAGATGTTCAAGTACCTGAAAATATGAATGAAGAGATCTTTATGTTATGTCTTTATGAAAAAAATATTTGAACCGATATAAAATGCTCGTCGTCGACATCTATGATAGCGCTAAGTATAGATGAGGATCTTAAGTTTGTCGAATATAGACACAAAAATATTAGCCAAATGGAAGAGACAAAATTCGAATAGAATTGGTTTCATATGAAAGACATGTAGTTTTGGACTTACAGTTCAAACACTTAAAAGTATAAAGTCAATGGTATGTGCAATTGCCTTTATCTATCTTATATGTCTAGCATGACATAAAAACTTGATATGCAGCTAAAAGTCCATTCATATGGCTTATATGATTTAACTTATATGACAATTCATGAAGAATTTAAATTGCATAAAGCATATAAAATTCTTGGTCATGAAGTACTACATCCTAAGTACAGTTTGTGCACATTTCTATCTTGCTATAATTATAAGCATGATAATATGATGGCGAGAATTTTCAAGGTGCAACATATTTATTGGAGTTAATATGTGTGATTTATTCACCAAATCTCTGCCGACGTCAACCTCCAAGAAGCTAAAGCACAAGATTTGGATGCTAAGGCTCAAGGATGTGAATTGACGCTTTTATCAGGGGGAGTTAATACGCGTTGTACTCTTTTTCCCTTACAAGATTTTGTTCCACTGGATTTTCCTTGCAAGGTTTTTAATGAGGCAACCAAAAGGCGTATTGTTAGATATGTGTACTCTTTTTCCTTCTCTAGAATTTTTTTCCTGTTGGATTTTATTTTAGTTAAGGTTTTAACGAGGCACATTATCTGTTGAATATACATTCAAGTGGGAGTATTATAAATAAATTTTTATTTAAGGTGAATGTTTATATTTTAGAAATATTTTAAGGTTTGTTACTTGGTGGATAAGTCACATTTTTCCTATAAAAAGAGGGGTTCTATTCCATTATAATCGATCCCAAAAATCAATAAGAATTCTATCTCCCTACTTTTCTCTGCAATATTCATCTTCTTGTTAAGAAACTAAGCTCAAAGTAATAATATAAAATAATAAAATAGATAAAATATGTAGAGAGGAAGAGGGAACTTTCTTATTTCTTCTATTTATTCCAAGTGTATACAATATCACTTCTCATCCTCTATTTATAGTATTACATAGAGGTATACAAAAGAATATCATAAACATGAGATTAAACATTTGAGATCATGGAGGAAGATCATGAGGAGGTTATGGAGGTATGGGAGTTACAATCATAATGGTAAGAAGTAGTGGGAGGTTAATAGAAATAATGGAAAAGAGTAGTGGGTATTACTCTTTTATGAGTTATGGACATCCACCATTAGATAATTATTTATAACACTCCCCCTTCGATGTCCATAGATAATGTGCCTCATTAAAATATTACTAAGAAAAAAACATGTGGGAAAAAATCTTAGTGAAGGAAAAAGAGTACACATATCATGTAATACGCATTATTTGTTGCCTCGTTAAAAACCTTACCAGAAAAACTGTAACGACCCGATCGGTCGTTCCGAGAGTTTAGCTATGTTTCCCCCATTTCTACTTCATTTTGTGTGGTTCGGCTCTTTTATGTTGTGTTGGATTAGTTGGCTCGGGTTCGGAGTGATTGTGGAAAGAAATGAGACAATTAGGCCTCATTTGTTTTTTTAAGATTAAGACGTTTGAATCTGAATACACATCTGAATATCAAGATGTGTATTAAGATTAATACATCTGAATCTGAATACACATCTGAATATATTAAGATATGTATTAAGATCTGAATAGAAATAATTATGACTGTTTAATTTTTAACATCTGAATGTATAAAATTTATCTTTATCTGAAAATTAATTAACATAAAATTCAAATGAAATATTCTATCAATAAAATATATAGTTTTTAAAAATATGATAGTTGTTGGTGGTGATGGCTAACAGGTGAATGCCGGCTAGAGGCAGTGGTTGGTGGTAGTTTTGGTTGATGATGGTGGTTCATGCTAGTAGCTAGTAGTGATTGGTAGTGGATGCGATTATGATTGAGGATGGTGGTGGTGGTTGGTGATAGTTAATAATGGCGAGTGGTGGTAGTAGTTGTGACTGAGGAAAGTGGTGGGTGGGTGGTGGTAGGTTATAATGATGGGCAGTGTCGGCTGTGGTTGTTGATGGTGATGGGGTGGTCAGTTGAGGTGGATGAGTGTTGATTGTGGGTGAGAATGATGGTGGTCGAAGTGGTGGGAATAATGGGCGGTGATGGCCGATAATGGTGGCGACTATGATTGAGGATGATGGTGGTGTAGCAGTAGTGGAGGTGGTGGGGTAGTGGTGGTGGTTGAGTATGGAGGTGATGGAGGCATTGTGGTAGTTTATAATGATAAGCGGTGGAGGCAGTTAATAATGTATATGTGACAGCATCTTAATGAAATTAAGTCTCTGTTATAGATCTTAATCATACAGACCTATTCAGACTCATTAAGTGGTTGTGAAGTAAAACAAAACAAACAAACAAACTTAATGATTAAGATCTGAATAATTAAGATTCGGACTTTAAAAACAAACACACTTAATGTCTGAGATCTGAATGATTAAGATTCAGACATCCATTAAGTGCAAACAAACGAGGCCTTAGTCTCTTAAGTTGGTTAATTAGAGGGAAAAGTCAACCGGAAGTTGACTTATAAGTAAATGATCCCGGAATATGGTTTTTATGGTTCAAATAGCTTCGTTAGGTGATTTGGGACTTAGAATTGTGTTCGAAATGTTATTCGGAGGTCTATGGTAGAATTAGGCTTGAATTGGCGAAATCGGATTTTTGGCAAATTCTAGTCGGCAGTGGAAAATTATCTATCGGGGTCGGAATGAAATTTTGAAAGTTGGAATATATTCTTAGTGTCGTTTGTGATGTGTGTGCAAAATTTCAGGTCATTCGGACGTCGTTTGGTTGGTTTCGGCATCGTTGGCGAATTTCAGAAGTTTAGAAATCCTTAGGCTTGAATCTCGGGTTAATTTGGTGTTTTGATATTGTTTTGAGTGTTTCGAGGGTTCGACTAAGTTCGGATGATGTTGCATGAAGTGTTGGTATATTTGGTTGAGGCCCCAAGGGGATCAGGATGATTTCGGATGGCCATCGGGGAGTTAGGACTTGGGAAGTGCAGCTAGTGCTGCTATTCTGGTGTGGCCGCACCTGCGACTTGGGAACCGCAAGTGCGATAGTGGGGCGCAGGTGCGCTGAGTTCTGCAGGTACGATTTGGTCCCCGCATCTGCGATGACCGCAGGTGCGAAGGCTGGCAGTTTAATGAAGAACCGCAGGTGCGGGTATTTTACGCAGATGAGGATGTCGCAGGTGTAAAATATTAACCGCAGATGCGGTTTAGCTGGGCAGAAAGGTGTATAAGTGCCCCTTCGTGAAATTGAGTTATTTTTCCACCATTTTTGTTCGGACTTGGAGATTTTTGAGGTATTTTGAAGAGGGATTCAAGGGGAATCACATTGAGGTAATGTTTCTAGACCTAAAACTTCATTCTATGGTAATTTTTAACTGTTTAAGCATGAAATTGTTTTAATGGTGAAAATTGAGGAAATTAGGGCTTGAAACTTGAGACTAAGAATTGGGTGATTGAGGGGTCAAATGAAGTTAGTTTTTGATGAATTTGGTATGTATGGACTCGTGAGAGGGTAAGGATTCTGGTTTTGTGATTTTTATCGGATTCCAAGACGTGGACCCGGGGGTCGGGTTTGGCTAATTTCGGGTTTTTGATGTAATTTGATTATTTTCGCATGAGTTTTGTTCCTTTAGCGTATATTGATGTTATGAATGTGATTTTGAAGATATTCTGGGTGATTTGAGGCCGAGTCGAGTGGCAAGGGCATCGCAGAGTAGATTCTCGTTCGGATCGAGGTAAGTAATGATTGTAAATCTTGTCATGAGGGTATGAAACCCCGGATTTCACATCGTTTCACTATTTTGAAGTGGCGCACATGCTAGATGACGAGCGTTGGGCTTGCACCATTGGGGATTTCTGACTTGGTCCGTCCTATAGCAACTATTAAGTTGCGTATTTGACTGGAAATTATACGATATTCTGTGTTTTAGAAAATATTATTATGTTTTGGGTTGAATGCCATGTTTGGGCCTCGTGCCAAGTTATTTGGACCCTTAGGGGATTTTTACTGCTATTTCCTTACTGTTTTTGATTTAAGATCTATACTTGATCATACTGTGTTTACTGATTTCATAACTCAATCTTTATTACTCTGTTTTGATGCATAAAATGATATTTTGGGCTGAGCACCCTGGTTTACTGATAGCCCGAGTGGCTTGAGAGGTTTCTGATTGAGTGAGGTTGAGGGCCTATGTCGTAAGGATATTATGGTATCGGGCTGCACGCCGCAACATGTTGTTATTGATTCATGATTTTTGTGAGGACGTGGGCCTGATTGATTTATGCCACGAGGTGGCTTGTTATGAGGCCGAGGGTCTGATTGATTTATGCCACGAGGTGTCTTGTTATAGCGCTTGGGATGTAGGAGCCCCTCCGGAGTCTGTACGCACCTAGTGAGCGCGGGTACCCTGAGTGAGTGACATGATGTTTTGCCTGATGGGGTGTTCTTAATTCATGTTATGCCCGAGGGGCTGTTTACGAGCGATTGTGAGGATTGCCCGAGGGTCTGTATATGAGTGACTGTGAGGTTTTCCCGAGGGCCTATTTATGATTTATATTTTCCCGAGGAGCTGTTTACGAGTGATGTTCGCCGATGGGCTATTCTTGATTTATGTTGCCCGAGGGGCTGTATACGAGTGAGTTTTTCCCGAGGGGCTGTTTATGTTTTCATCATTTTTACTCACCGTTTAATCACTTCGTTGAAAACTGTTGAAAGATGTTTTAAATGGTTTTACTGAAACTGGATTTAAATGAGCTGAGTTGATTCAAAATCCTGATTTTAAAAGCCTGCTGTATTTTACTGAGATTTCATTATATGAATTGTACATGTTTTATTGCTCGTCACTACTACTTAGTCTCTATTTACTTTTATTACTTACTGAGTTGGCGTACTCACATTACTCCATGCACCTTGTGTGCTGATCTAGGTGTTTCTGAACCCGATAGCGGGTGTTGATTACTTAGTGGCAAAGTTTTCGAAGATTTGCGAGGTAGCTACAGGGCATCCGTGACCTTGCTTTTCTCCTTCCTACCTTTATAGCATTTATTTCCTCAAACTTAGCATGTATTAAATAGACAGCAACAGACGTGTATTTCTTTTAGTTTCTCATGACTAGTGACTCCGGAATTTTGGGGTTGTATTTGATGTTTAGTATATCCTTGCTTGTTTTGAAATGCTTAAACGAATTTTTTTTATGAAATATTGGATTAGTAATAATTTGAACGGAAGGTTTGTTTATGCCATAAGTAGTGAATTGGCTTGCCTAGTATCACGATAGACGCCATCACGACCAGGGTGGTATTGGGATCGTGACAAAACCTCAGTGGGATAAAATCTTAGCTAAGGGAAAAAGAGTACAATGCGTATTTGCCTTCCCCTGATGAAAACATCACTTTATTTTTCGAAGGCGACAAATTCCAAGCTTGACAACATCTATAATGTTGAGACAGTCAATGCCTTAGTGAATTATTCCGTTAAATTATCACTTGAACGAATTGTTGAACATTTATTTCATCATTCTATTGAAGATTGTGTCTGACAAATAACTTTGATGAAATATATGATTTATTGTGTCTCCTTCAATATATCCTTCTTTCATTTGATATAAAAAATATCACCGCCTTCACTATTATTGGAATCTTCTCGTCAAGGAAAAGTCACACATATGTTTTGTGTTGAGCCACTTGCTTTATCAGTTGCTGGTATATTGACATGACTTGGATAAGTATCAACAATTGACTGCCTTGTGAAATAATAATATGGCAGTACTCTCACATACAAATAGATTGTTTGAAGAACTAACTTTATAAAATGCCTGCATTTGCATAACCAACAAAATCTTGACACTATTTGTTAAAATAAACAAATCTATATCAAGGATTCCTTTTGCAACATGATCTTATTATTATTATTGTTGTATCTTTATATAGGAATTAAACTATATCTCGCTAGCATATTGTTTTAATCATGGTTCTAGCAAGATATATACTGCATCAATTGTAATTGAAACAAAAATAAATCATGTACGCCATGCTTGCTTTAATCCTCATAAGGATTTGCTAAATCTTTATTTAATAAATTTCTTGCGGAACCTTAATATGCTTCAGAACAGTTTAAATCTTTCAATGATTTTTATATACGCATATCAAATTTATCAAGTATTGCCAGATTAAAATCTGAAAGCAACTGTATCCACCGCAAGGGAACATGTTTCCATATAATCAACGCCAGGACATTTACATAAAATCTTGTGTCGCCCCACTGGATTTTTACTTTCAGGTGTTGGGACTATCAGTCCAAAACTTCACGTTTTTCAAGTGAAGTCAATCTTGATTGCGTATTTTTTATTGACCAATCATTTATCTGTCCAAAGTCCATGACAGATTTGAGCTCAAGATCCTAGTCAATATTAATGATATTGAGCGCTATATTATATCAACAATATCATCGATGATCCTTTACGTTGGTTCCATCATCACACAATAAAGGCATAACTTATCGAGATCTCATTATTTTCAGGTACCGAGCCTCTTCCATGAGGTCTTATAAAGTGTTATGTCATAGTGCTCTTACAGAGCACTTGCCTCCTTACTATGACCATCTTTATCATTTGATCCTCTCCTTCTTCAAGGAGTTTTATCTTTGGAAGCGATTAGTCAATTACGCTTCATGCGTTTCATAGACTATGTCCATCACGGACTTTATTCTATTAGGAGCATTAGCAGCTGAAATATAACATTTAACTTTGGGTCAGCAAATACGCCTGGCAATGTTTTACAAATGAATTATCACTTGAACTTCAAGTTCACATTTTCTTGTACGAGGATCTAGGTACACTCATAATAATTCATTCCATGATTACTTTTTCAGCTGTCAATTTTCTTTCCCTAATGCTGAGATCACAAACACATATCCCCAACTTTCTTTAGGGACCCATCATTGTGCATTGTGTTGGAACAATTAAATCATATAGAACATCCATATTTCTAGATGGAAATTATTTGATTCCTGACCCTGAACCAATTTCGATAGGAAGAATTTATCATAACTTGGCTAGATGCGTACAAGTGCTGATGTATATTAAATAATACATCTCATAACTAATGGTTTAGCTATAATTGGAGGCATACAATTTCTACTAAACCAAGTTGGATTTAAACCAGCATTATCAAGATAAATTATCATAGTTTATATTCTGGAACTGTGCTCTAATAATTTGAGCAATCAACCTTGAAAAATTCACACTGCAAGTTGACAACAAACGCACATGTGACCATACAATAGATGCATCTTTTAAAATCATATTATAGTAAACGGTCCACATGGCAGGTGACTGGGACCAAATATATATCACATTTTATTCTTTCCAGATTTTAAGGGATTCAATCCTAACCTTAACTGGTATATCATGAGAATAAACAACACAAGAGAATTCTTGAAGAATCTTCTATTTCTTCAATATATGCCAATGTGAATTCTCAATTAATTTTTACATCATAATTGAACCGGGATGGCCAACAGGTCATGCCAATTAATATTTGTTTCAGTAAACCTCTAGTTTACTTGTGACATGTGATTCCATCATCATGCTTATACTTGTGTAGTACAAATAGAAAAAAAGTCAGGTAACCTTTCATATTTACCCAGTATGATTATAATAATATGAAAATAATTCAATCTTACTTTCATTTGTAGTCTCAATATGCCAACCACTTTGTATAATACATTTGAAACTCAAAAAGTTTCTTTTGAGACTTACTACAATATTAATGTCAAGAATAATTTGATTAATCCAGATAGTAACAAATTCGCTCTTCTGAAGCTCTTAATTGATTTTGTACTACAAGATCTTTTGTCATACCATCCATATGGTGAATATCTCCTTCACGGAGAAAATTTTATCATAATAATTGTCATGGTCAAAATCATCATAAGCAAAATCATTTATTGCTTTAAGTTTGCCTTTAATAACTTTTTATAAGACATGGAAAAATATGTTTTGGCGTACCACATGTACGCGACCAATGACATATTCATATAACCACACTAATGTTCATTCTCTTTCTTTCACTCAAACCTCCCATAGAGGTGAGTTGTGTGGTATTGATCCAATCATGCATAAGCACATTCTTATGCATAATTTATATCACATGTATATTTTCACATTCACTTTCAGGAATGAGTCTGCATTTGCAATGCTTGTCACAGTCGCATCCTTTCAAAAAATGGACTATAATCATCTGAGTATGCCTCATATTTCTTGATCATATTGATATATAATTTCTTCACCTTTGAAGGATTATTTTGAGAACCCTTAATGTTCTCCTTTTTACATTTACCATAATGATGACTATATTATTTTCTTTTGGCACACCCACGTTCATTGGTCAATCACTTGTCTTTATTTAGACTTATTATGCACCGCTATCACATTCACTTCAAGAATGGAGCAAATCAAGTGGGACAAGCTTCATATTTTTTCATGAAATACACATTATTTATCCTTAGTCATCATTATATCATCAATATGGTGCATTGAGACTCAAACCCAATGGCTTACCCATATATAGGCATGTTAGCCCATATTTAGTTTGGACACGAACCCAACTCTTACCATCATGGAGCATCAGGACTCGAACCCGATGTCTTACCCTCATGGTGCGCTGGAACTTAAATCCACTGTCTTACCCTCAACAAATATCATATTGGGCCAAAAAGCTTAGGGATTCACCCTCAAACCCTTAAAAAATATTAACACTTCGTGATTATATGCATAACAATACGAACATATATAAAGATTATTACTATACAAGAGAAAGCTATATGCAACAGTTAGCTACGTTGAAATGCAAAATAGGCTTCTCTGACAATTTAATAATCCAAGATAAAATTAAAATTGACAAAACACGTCACAAAATTCAATCTATTTCCCATACATTCACATGATATTCCTACATAGTCTTTCATGCTATGAAACTTATAGTTAATCAATTTCATATTGAAATAAATAATTGGTTTCGTAGAACTGCCAAATAAATAAGTGCATTAAAAGAAAAGACTTGTGAAAAGAAATTGCCACACACTGTATTTTTACTCTATGTCTACCAAATATGCATCTCATAAATTTTATGAAACAATGTATAATTAAAAAACCTTATGGTTTTATAACCATATAATCATAATTCCATTTCATAATAATATTGATTTAGTTAAAATATTATCTAATACCATCAGAATATAAGGCTCATGATATCATACCTCCTATTTTCTATTCGAAAGCATATGTGCTCTATATGTACCTTAGTAAAAAAAATTTAATCAAGGCAACCATCATTAGAATTATACATGATCATTCTTGATCAAACCATCTTATTTTCCCGCACAAATGAAACTAAATGACCAAGTAACACTAAATTACATCAAGTCTTAAATTTTCATAAATTAAACATGTAATTCATGGTATGATTGAAAAATAATACTCCCTAAACAATAGAAGCAAACAAAATATTAATATGGCATACGTAATAATGCCCATGTTTCCATTGGTTCCCCCAAATTGATTCAAGGTTGTTGACCATTCATATCTTCTATGTTGATAAAAACTTCGTGTTGATAACGTGTTAAGACACTAAACTCAAAGTAATAATATGAAACAATAAAATAGACAAAAGATGTAGAGAAGAAGAGAGAACTTTCTTATTTCTTCAATTTATTCCAAGTGTACACAATATAACTTCTCATCCTCTATTTATAGTATTACATAGAGGTATACAAAAAAATGTCATAAACATGACATTAAACATTTGAGATCATGGAGGAAGATCATGGGGATATTATGGAGGTACGAGAGTTACAATCATAATGGTAATAAGTAATGTGAGGTTAATGGAGATAATGAAAAAGAGTAGTGAATATTACTTTTTTATGAGTTATGGACATCCACCATTAGATAATTAAAACACTTCTCACCAACACCTTCAAATAAGTCTTCGTCCTTCTTAAAGTACCTAATTTTCTACGTAAATATATGAATTATTTGCATTTTGCACGCTTAATACATGTTCTTTTTTGTGATTAACACCCTATCCTATTGATTTAAACATTTTTTGTAAAAAAATAATTAGTAACTTATTAATTTGAAAACCAATTTGAACTTATATTTTATATTTATGAAAATAAAAAACACTCCTTTAATTTGTATGGTGCAATTTATACGGGGTATTTACATCTACCATTAAACTGGGAAAAGAATAGAAATCTATAGTTATACCCACTAAAGTTTGTTGTGAATACTTCTGGCTCTCGCCATTAATTAAGAAAGTAGTTGAATAGTCAAATAAAAGCTTATACTTGTATATATACGTGTTTTCAATATCCAATTTCATGAGATTTCTTCTAAAAGTTTAAATTTGTTCAAAGCTTATGTTTTAAACCCCTTTAACTTCTAATCATTGACTATGCCCATGTAAAATTGTTTTTTTTTGGGTTTTCATTCGGTGTCCGGTCACCGCATTGGAGCCCAACTATATTCGAATTCGCGCCAGATAAGGCACCATTTAGGGAGTAGCGTTCCTACCAAGAATTTTTCCATACCCATATAGAATTGATATTGTTGATTTGTGTTAAGTGTATGGTTGCACGCTCTTGAAACGAGTGAATATATATATATATATATATATATATATATATATATTTGAGAGTTCCACATTAAAATTTGTTATTGTTTGACCATATAGATTTGGTTTAAATAATTAAATTTATACAAATAAGGGTTAATCTTAACTAACAATAATATTCCTAAGATGGATTTTCTCAAAAGTGCAACAAATGTTATGAAGGTGTATTTAAATAACGGCGGCAATGAGCAATAAGTATCTCATAAATCAAAGGCAATAATGTAGTATTCAATATCAATGAATAACAATACATGGTGTTTAAGTGCAGAATTGATGAGTCACCCAAAAAATGATGGAATCAGTGAATATGTTCTCTCTAACAATGATGAGTGATGGACAATCCTTCGAATATCCGAGTTATTCTCGGATCTAGTGAAAACTGTAGACAAGAATCTTAATGAAAATGTGATGTTTGTATACTAGCAAGGAGATATGATTCTCTTTCTCAAGTCAAAGTGTATTTTATTATAAATGGATATCACATGTCTCCTATAACTATGTCTCTTTCTATTTATAGGGAACTTGTTCATAGAAACTTTAATAGTACAAATGCAACGAATATCCACTAGAATATTTTCCATTAAGTCTTATCTTAACACTAGCCGTTATAATTCTGTCAAATATGCTCGACTTCGTCCTCGATGATGTCTCCTCGGCTTCAGTCTTGGTGACTCATCGACCACGGCCTTTGCTTGTAATCAGATTACTTCGACATGGTGCCCCAAGAATGCTTTGCTGATATTATTTCGATTAAAGATGTATTTTGGCCCATACAATTAGTCCCTCAACTTATCGAGGTTGTTCCTGCTGACGAGATCGATGAGAGGACAATGTCATTTATGATACAAATCTATGGAGTTCGTTGGGGTCGTGGTCGTAAAGATAAAGCTACGCGGCCTTTTGAGATCCACATATTTTGAATTCCTTGAATTACTTGGGAAGCCTGTTGGAGCCATTTGATCCAAGAGAGGAGGTGAAGTCATGACCTCATGCGTCATAATGATGCCATTTCCCCATGCATTGCATCGACTCAGGTGTGAACCCTGATTGGCTCTATCATTTCATTTTCCGTGCTAATCATGACCCGTTGTTTCGATCATGATGCCTCTCAAACCTTATAATAAAAGATGGGTTGTTGATTTTGGAAATTTTTCGAAACTTTTTCTCATCTTTAAGCACTAGCTTCCCCTTCATCTTCTTTGCATAACCCTTTATATTCCTTGTTTCTGCGATTCACCTTGTTCTTCATCCCCTCTTTCTTGTTACTTCCTTTCACTATATTGAATCATGGCTAACATACCTTCTGAGGCCGGCGAGGGGAGTCGCGTTGCCCCCTTGGCAATGGTGTTTCCTTCTCATGGGGAGAGTGTTTCTACCACCGTTGAGGATGAAACTTTCCCGTCGGTGGAGGAAATAGTATCACGCAACCTTGATTTCAGATCCAATTTTACCAAATCCCCTGAGGCCGTAGCTAGTGATTTTCGATCACTGATGACAGTAAAGGAATTAGCGAAGCTCAAGGCCAAATTGGCCTTGTCGCTCATGTCAAGTTGATTCCTATTGTGGGAGATACAGTACAGTTCCACTGATCATGCCCAACTATGCCTTATAAAAAGGACTAAGCGGATGTTGCAAATATAATCTAAGTATTTAGCCCAGAGTCGAATCCCACAAGGAATTAACCTATCAATTACCGGTGTCAGACTTACTTGATTCTTCGTACTCAACTTCCCAAAGATTATGAATAACAATTGTTGATGTTTCTACTAACTATAACCAAATAAAATTAATTAAACTAAAAGTTAACTATGACAGAGTTGTAAACAATTAAGAGAAGGATCTAAGGTTGTGATTCCCCTGTTGATGGTATCCCTTCCTGTTATGTTTCATATAGTTTTTCCTAATCGTCTCTATCAATCATGAGCACCCTTGTTACCGTAAATCTCTCCCGAGTAATTACGATAATTTACTAGACGCACTCTCCTGAGTTACGCTAGCTAGCTTTTATTACAGCTCACTTAGATTACACCCAAGGTTTCGTTATCCCTAATCCCACCTTTAAACCCTCGGTTTATGGATCCCTCCTATACTTTGGGAGTGATGTTGTTCAACAACTACCTAAATATGTACTCTCTCCCGAGTAATACATACTAAATAGGCACAACTAATTGAGGGCCCTTCAATCAACTACAACAAGAACTTAGTTGAACAAGCAGAGATTAAACCGGACAAACTATATTAATATAACAAGAAGCTCATCCTTCAACATGTTCCACCAAAACCTTAGACTAAATAAATTAGCTACTCATAATTGTGTTGATAATAACAACAAGAGAATTCATCATAAATGGGAAAAAAACAAGGAAGAAAGATGAAACTTGATGCCCAATTATCCTCCTTGCCCCTTGCCTCTCTCTGCCTTGAACAAGACCTTAAAACCTTGATATCTCTTCTTTTGGGCGAACTGGACCTTTTATAGGTTAAGTGGAATTGTCCCCAAGCTTCCAATTTTACCCCTGATAAATGCGTGTTGGACAGGAACTAGCGCGGCCGAGCTACTGGCCGCGCTAAATGCGATGCGTACTGTCTCCGACTGCTGGGCTAGCGCGGCCGCGCTAATGGCACTTCAATCTGCCTGTTGCACCTGGATTAGTGTGGCCGCACTAATGACGTATCTTTCTGCCTTCTCTTTTCTTCTTCCTTCTTTCACACGCTCTTAACTCCGAAGGGTCTTTCTTGCTTTAATTTAGCTCCAAACACCATCCTAGGTCCTCATAAGCATGACTTGCTCCTACAAAACATAAAATTCCCAATTAGAGCCATTTTAACGTCATTTAACCTTCCTAGAACAGTGAATCATAATAAAATTGGAGTATAAATAGACGCTAAACTACATGAATCTAGCCTATTATCAACACCCCACACTTAAATCATTGCTCGTCCTCGAGCAATCCACCATACTCTACAAAGGTCCTATCACTAAGCATTTTCCCTAACGTGTCACACCAAGAACATATCACAAGAATTGTGCCCAGTAGTGTAACATCTATGCCTCAAGAGTCGACTCTCACGCTTCGTGCAATATTCTTACTTCCTCAATTTACTCTATACAGAGGTAAAAAATTACCTTTCCTTCATGAATCAAGTGCCCTCACATCAGGCAAGAGCGTAGTTCCACAAGTAATAACATTAAGAACAATTAGGAACTCAGGTAGTCATAATTCACTCACTCTCAGAAAGAACATTCATATGCCACAAAGATGCACCATAGGCTTGCCCGTAGTGTACTACTCTACTAATCGAACCCATTCAGTCTAAGATCAATTAGGACTTCATTTGGTTGTAATGTAGGCTAAGGGGAGGGTATGATATATTTGGATATAGTTACTAACCTCCCTAAGCACTTTTAATACAATTACTTTCGCATTCAAGACCATACTTATGCCATTCCAGACATTCCACCACACTTCTCTTTATACTACCCCAAACTCCTTTCGGTGCAATCGTATCAAGTCACCACTTATCAAGGACTACATTTATTTATTGTCTTTACTCTTTTTTTTTTCTTTTTTTTTTTCTGGTGGTGCTTATTCTTATTTTCAACACAGTGCACCTTTCTTTTTATTTCATTGGCTCCACTCAGAAACCAAACCAACCACCCCACACTTTGACTTTTTACATATTTTATAACAATTCAAGTGCTCATGGGAGGTACAAGGGTTCAAACAGATGGGTCGTTCAAACAATTGGGTACAGTTTGTAATGTGGTTGCCAAAGAAACATACTTATAGTCAAGGGGGTTAACTATGATAGATTACATTGAGGTGGGTATACTTTATATATCTGGCTTAACAAAGAATGCCTATATCACTTACAGGACTGAATGGAACTACTTTTTCCGCTTTGCAAACACACAGGGCAAGTTCTAGGCATCAAATGTGGAGCATAGAATACAATGCAATACACCTCACACACATATGGCACCTGACTCACTCCAGGTTGGCTTATCAAGACACTCTCATTGATTACTCAAGTCAGTTGCAACATACAAATTTAAGGCACTCTACAAGAATCAACAACTGAGCCTAAGCGTCACACTCTAGTGTATATTGTGTTCAGGTGTAACAACACTAAGGGATTCTTTTCCTATTTCAGCTCATCTCCCATAAGTACCTAATAAAAACTAAAAACAAACTAAACAAAAAAACTAACTACACCCGGTTCAAGCCAAAACCCTTAGAAAAGAACCGCGACCGAAAGAAAAACCAAAGGGAAGTTACTAGACTACCTAAACCTAAAATCTTTTTGATATTTTCTTTAGATTTACTTCCCTCAAGAAAACTGTCTAGGAGATTCGTCGTCAGGAAGCGTCCACTATATTTTTTGATTTTTTTTGTGGTCGACTTAGACCCTCAAGAACCCCGTCGAATGAGATCTGTCGTCGGGACAAGTCGACTTAAATAATTACACTACTACTTAAAACAACAAAAACAAAATCAAACAAAACTCACAAGAAAATAAGGGAAAAAATATAACAAGTACATTCCTACATATATACATGTACAATGAATTATTTCCCCACCCCGCACTTAAAATGAAGACATGTCCTCATGGCATTCCAAGTAAAACAAATTGAGGTAGAGAAGCTTCCCTGAAGGCTCACTCTTGGTCGGAGACTGTCCCCGGGTCCACGTGACATGCACGACCTAGGGCTCGCAACCACCCTATGATTTTCTTTTCTGATTTGGCATTTTTGGTGGATAACGCATCAACTCTCGACCCCAAGTCATCGACCGAGGTACGTAAACCTGTCATCTCCTGCTCCAGGTTATCCATCCTCTGGCCCCGACTGACCCTAGATGGGCCTGCTACGTCGGCAACATGCTTCTGAGTGGGAAGCTCTTCTCCCACTTCTACTTGCTCGTCCTCCTCCTCCCCAGACTCGTCCTCCCCATCATCACCACCAGCCGCTACCGCATCCTTTCCAGTGGTTACCTTTTCTGCTCGAAAGACGACCTTCATCGGCACTTTTCCATCTACCGCCAAATTTTTCGGCACCCTGACTGCAAGGCATAATCTAGTGACAAGAGAGGGGAAGAAGAAGTCATAACTCTTAACTGTACAGCGAACAAACATCTCCTCGTGCATGAGCTTAGCCACATCAAAGTTGTGGCCCGTCATGAAGCACTAGATCAAACAAACACGAGGAGAATTCACCTCCGAGGTGTTGTGGGTCGGGATCAGGCGGTTGTTGATTAGATATAGCCAACACTTCTCTTCAAAAGTGAGTGCCAACGAGTGAAAATTCTCGTACTTGTACCACTAAACCTCCTTTCCCTGGACACAAATAATTGGAAGGAATGTCGTCCACTGAGTGAAGCGTCTACCATACGCCTCATATCCATCGTCCATCTCCGCTACGGGACCTGGCAGCCAGTAAGCCCTCTGAATGGCTTCCAGAGGTGTCCACCAGCTTCTTCCTCACGGTGACCACGTAACTCCTGTGCTCCGGACTGTTTGCATAAAATTCTCTTACTACCATCACATTTGCATCGTCTGGCTCCTCAAAGAACACATCCAACCATCGCTGCATCAGCTCCTCGTACATCCTTGGACAGTCGAACCGGAGGGATGCTGTATCTATGCCCCATTCTGGTATTGCCACCTTTGATTCCTTCTCAGCAAATCGGTCTTGAGCCTTAGCGGATACGAACTTGTTGCTGTTATAAGGCCGAGTATCAGTGGACGCTCGTGCTCTTGATGATCCTGCTTGTCTGCTGGACGAAGCTCTGGTGGCTTGACGCTTTCTGGAAGGTTCCATTGTACCTACAATAAGGACATCATTAGCGCAGCATAAATGAGGTGACCCAACTATGGTTACTCAAACTTCACCTTTACTATTGGTCACAATTATCGTTGCCATTCATTGGGGAATTTAAACAAACACTTGGTAGGCATCATGCACTGGAGCCCCCAATTAATCAATTTGAACCTCAATTATCACCAAAATTCCCCCAAATTCACCCAACTAAGTCAAGAGATACAACTCCCCAAATACCACCACCCACAGGCACTAAGTATACATTACAATTACTACTAAGCATAAAAGAAGAAAAAAACTACTACCTAACAACACAATTAAAGAAAACCTAACAAAAATAAAAAATGGCAAAGAGAAAACATATTTGTGGCGTGAGAAGAGAGTGATAAGTGAAGAGTGTGTTGGGGGGTGTAATTATCAGTGAACTTGGTGGATTAGGGTTGATAGTGAATTGGGGAGGGAGAGAGGCGTATGGTTTAGGTGAGGAAGGTAAGAGTTTGAGAGGGGAAGTGGGGTGAGGAAAGAAATAAAAGAAAAGAAAATAAAAGAATAAGGGGGTTAGGGTACAAAAGAAAAATAAAGAAATAAAAAAAATTAATAACTTACGAAAACAAAACTGCCAGCGACGCTACTAACACGGTCGTAGCGGTTATAGCGCGCCTGTGCTAGTTAGGCAGAAAGTTGGGCTATGTGCACGGCCACTAGCACGCCCGCGCTACTCTGAGATAGAATGGAGGCCTTTTAGCGCGTCCACTAGCGGGGCCGCGTTACCCCCAGGAAGAATACTAGTCGATTAGCGCGGGCACTAGCGCGGCCGCGCTACTCTAGGCCTCGAAAATTTTCATTTTTTTCTATCTTTTCCTCGACTTGGTCGCATTCCTCCCTTGCCTAAGCACAACTACATATGTTAGTACTTACAACAATTCATCTACTATTATACTATACTGAAAGCACTACACGTTGGGTTGCCTCCCAACCAGGGCCTTAGTTAATGTCGTGGCACGATAATTACAATAAGTCAATGGGTTGCCTCTCATGCAGCGCCTGATTTAATGTCGCGACACGACGCAAATGAGCACTTTTAAGGCTCGCTCGACCTCTGTGGCTCAGTCAGATGTATCACTGACACTTCCTTAGTTTCATCCATGCCCACATTCGGTATCAATCTATGCCCATTAACTCTGAAGGTGTGGGAATATTTTTGTGAAGCAATCTCTATGGCACCTGAGGGAAGCACTTTGGCCACACGAAATGGTCCAGACCATCGGGACTTGAGTTTACCCGAAAATAGCCTTAATCTTGAGTTATAAATCAATACCATATCTGCGGGTTTAAAGTTTTGCTCAATAATGTTCTTATCATGCAACCTCTTCATTTTTTCCTTGTACAACCTCGTGCTCTCGAAATCCAGATACTTGAATTCATCTAGCTCATGTAGTTCTGTGACTTTGTTTGTGCCCGCAGCCTCATGATCAAGATTTAACTATTTCAATTCCCACCAAGCTCTATGTTCCAGTTCTACAAGCAAGTGACAGGCCTTCCCGAACACCAACTTGTATGGTGACATACCAATTGGTGTTTTGAAAGCGGTTCTGTAGGCCCAGTGTGCATTGATGCGAAGCTAGAATTCATGGTTTATGATGTTATATGCCCTACATTTTATGTGCGTTAATGATAAAAATACACTTTTTATGTGCATAATAGAGTCTATTTCATGTGTAAGTGAATTGGAGATGGAAGCCGAGCTAAAGGGATGCAAATACATCGAAAATATGCTCATGAGGAGATGAGTAGTGCATTGGGATATAGCCAGGCGCCAGAGCCCAAACGCCTGACCCTGCCAGGCGTTAGCCAGGCGCTAGAGCCCAAACGCCTGACCCTGCCTGGCGTTAGCCAGACGTTAGAGCCCAAACACCTGCCTTAGCCTGGCGTTATCCAGGCGCCAGGGCCCAAACACCAGGCCCCTGTTCCGGCTAAATTTGAGTTTTTGAAGAGTTTAAGTGTCTCCCGGTTGGAATAGAAGTCTCCTACACGTTTAGGGTTTATCCCAAACATATAAATAGACCCCAAAAACACAACTTGAAGGGGATTCGAAGGGAAGAAGCCATTGAAGTGAAGAAAAACATGTGGATTACTACTCAGTGAAGCAAACATTGATTTTTATAGCTCTTATTTATTATTTTGTAGCTCAATTATGCAAGTTATTTTAGAATTGGTTCTTATGAATGAGTAGATAAGTTTCTTAATCTAGGGTTTGGTGGAACCCGTTGGGGGATAAACTTATTGTGATATTAATATTATTTTGATTGGTTGATTAATCTCTATTTGTTCAACTACGTTCTTGTTGTAGTTGATTGAAGG